>JAPMOB010222466.1:0-12447 GCA_029875015.1 Lepomis gibbosus | reverse complement strand
GTGGCGGGAAATATCGGCCCGGCCCGCGGGTCGGGTCGGGTCGGGTCGGACTCGGGCTCGGGCAGAGAATCTAAGCTCTAGATCAGCTCCAGCAGCCGCGACGCAAACAGACTTGGTGAACTTCCAGAGTGAACCCGGGGTCGTGTAAACTTGGTAGAAATGACTTTGTTGCAGGTGGGGCCCTGTGATGAAGCTCCGCCCCCCGCCGTGCTGAGAGTCTAGCTCCGCCCCCGCCTGATACTCTAGGGTTGTCGGTTCAAATCCTATCCAAGTACTTGAAACTGTTATTTTGTCACATGTAAAAAAACACGAGTATAACCAAGGACCAATAGTAAATAATAAAAAATAAAAATCCATGTTTTCATGCAGCTCTTTTTTTTACCACAAGGCTGTCCAGCACCACATTTATATCCAGAATAATTATGAACAGTCAGTGTCAAAGGCTTAGTTTTATGGTAATACTGACTAGTTGGCTTAATATGTGTAAAGCCTGGAAAAATAAAACCCCAACACGCTGTACTGGCAAAGGAGAAGAGAGAGTTTGCCAGCAGAACCTCACAAACAGAATGAGCTATGAGTCATTACAAAGCTTTGGCCTGAAAAATAACCACAACTGAACCCACATGTTTTATGCCCTGATCTGCACAGCAAAAGCACTCGAATTGCATAAAGCCTTTTTTGATAGCAGGGATGCTATTCAGAAAGCACTTCCACAACCTGATGTGAGGAACACAAAAGACTGTAGCACTAAGAAAGGAAGGAAATTTTGGTCTGATGAGTTGTTTTTCATAGACCGTTGTGAAGGTAGGACTGAAGCTGTTCTAAATGTATGCCATTATTATCAGATTTATTTTATTTCAATAGATTTTTGACATGACAAAGAAGAAAACAGCTTCAGAACAGGCTGTAGTCGTGTATTAGCAAGCAACCATTTGCTAATTATCACTAAGCACCAAGTAAAGAGGCTGAGGAACAAAATCAAAAACCAAAGTATTGTGCAAATTGAAATGTTGACCTGATGACGGCGCTAGAAGAAAAGTCAGAGGATCTCAAAAATTATTACAATTCATCCTCTGGAGACCATAAACTTCTGTGCCAACAGCTGTCCATAGTTAATGAGGTATTTTTATCAACGTCATGGTGGCACTAGAGTCAGGGATTATTTTTCAAGTCGAATAATCTAATGACTAATTTTGTGTATTCTAAAAAAAAAAGTCATGCCTATCCCTTGATTAACACACCAGTTTATCCAAAATGAATATCAAAAACATGTCTAATCAATAAATCAATATTTTCATCCTGATGAAGCACATCAGAATAATGACAATAGCAGCATTTTAAAATGAATCCAATTTCCACGTCACTGATGGGTTGTGATAATAATAACACTAACAGACATTATTTAGGCTCCTTTACTTCAATTCTAAATGTTTCTGACATTGATTCATTTCAATATTAAGTAACATGCAGTAAGATAATCAAATGTATTTCTGCGTCAGTGTGGGGCAAAGAAAACGACCGAAACCATTCACAGACTGAACCGTTATTGTTGTCTGTAATGTTAGTTTCAGCTGTTTTCTCGCTCAGACACGGCCGATAGATTAACAAGAAACATGAAACGGCCGAACGTTAGATGACACGCGGTGTAACGTTACGTTACCATGACAGCAGCGGGGCAGAAATTACTTTTAACAGGAAGGAGATTAAGAAATACTTATAAAATACTTTTACCCGGACTACGTGTCCTCGTGCTGATAATGTGCCGTGTTCGTGTGAGGACAGAAAGTAAACAGGATTGGCGGTGCTGCCGTCCGGACAAAGCGCTCTGGGATACTTTTGCTTCACGTATTCGTGGACAGCAGTTGTGCCGCAGTGAAGCTATTTCTACGTCACAGAGCTCACGGAGCAGCTCCTTATTGGGTGTCTGTCTGAAATACTCCCAAACTGTAGACGGTCGAAGGTGCGCTGTTGTAGCTGGAACTTGTACGGGGGAATCAGCGACGCTTAACTAGAATCGCCCCAGCCTTAACTAGAGTAAAAGACAGGAGATAAACCAAAGACAGTAAGCCTCTCTGGAAGCCTGAAATCTGAAAATGTGCCAGTCTATTTAGTAGATGTCACAGGATATGTAAAATATTTGATCTTTTCGTAGCGCTACAAAAAAGGGATCACCAAATTCATCAGGACTTGTCCTCTGGGCACCATGGATATCTGTAGCAAATGCCATGACAATCTATGCCATTAGATATTTCATTCAAATTATAAAATTGGTGTCCCTAAGGGAAAAGCGAGGGGCTCATCAAAGTCAGGATTCGACCTCTGACAACCATACACAGCCTAGAAAATTCCAAGGCAATCCATTTGATAGTTGCTGATTTGCGTTCTGGACCAAAGTAGTGAACCTTAAAAATTGGGTCGAATACAACCCTCAAAAGACCCTTTAATGTCAAAGTAAAATGAGAATTTTTTTAACAGCCTGAGAAACAAATACGTGACATCAAGTGAAATTTAACTACAAACACAAAAACACTGCCTCCACAAGTGGGTTGGATGTAGAAGCCAAACTGACCACACACACAAATTAATTCACATTACCGTAAACACATGAACAAATGCCGCTAGAAGGGTTTAATCAACAGAAGTGATTTCTTTTGGCCTCTGCTTAGAAAATAATATCTAAGACTGATTAAAACCACCCAAAAGGCAGAATGAATAATCATAACACAACATTCACGCTGCGTTTTCTTTTTGAAACAACACACTGGTGACAGCATGCCCACTTCAGTTACAGCTCCTTACGTTTTATTTACTCATTCATGTTTTCCGACATTTCTCCGCCTCATCGAGGCCGGAAATAATTTGTTTCTGTTTGTCAGGAAGTGTTTTTCTGAAATATTTTTGGAAAGCCCTCAGGGTTTTTGCTTCCCTCTACTACACGAGGTTACGCCTTAGAGTGAGTAATATGATCATCCATTCTGCATTTTATCCATTCATCCATCCATTTATTTATTCATCCATCCTGCTGTCCATTAATCTACGCAGTTGTTCATCCATCCATCCATTTATTTATTCATCTGGCCATTGATCCTTCATCCTTCCGTCTAGACTTTTATTTATCCACCTAATCATATACCATCTATTATTTCTATTTCTATCTAATTTTTATCTAGTATTTCATTCAATCATCCAAATGCATCTCAACAATTCATTCATCCATTAAGCTACTCATTCAGCCAGATAGCCTTTTATGCATCCATCCATTGATTTATCATCTATTAAGCCAACCATTCATCCATCTATCCAACCATTCATACATCATCCATCCATCGATCAATCTTTATCCTTCTAGCCTCTCATCCATTTATCCATCCATTCAACCATTCATTTGTTCACTCACCTGACATTCTATCAATTCATCCATCCTTTCATCCACCAAGCTTTAAATCAGCCATTGTCTATCTCTCATGCATCTATCCATCTATCCTGCCAACCAGTCAGTTATCATCCAACCATCTACCATCTACTCATCCATTCATCCAGCCAGCATTTCATCCATCCATCTATTCTTTCTCCACCATGCCTTTCTTTCATTCATTTGTCCCAAAAGCAAGCTGTCCTTCAGTCCAACCATTCATCCATTTATCAATCCATGTATCCTTCTAACCTCCCATCCATCTATCCATCCATTCATCCACCAAGCTTTAAATCAGCCATCATCTATCTATCTATCATCCATCCATCCATTTATTCATCCATATATCCATCCATTTATCAGCCAGCCTTTCGTCCAACCATCTATCCTTCCTCCACCATGCTTTTCATTCATCCATCCAAAAAGCAAGCAGTCTTTTCTACTATCTCTCCATCCAGCCAGACATCCATCTATCACTCATTTCATCCATCCATGTCTTCTGCCAGCCAGCTTTCTATCCATCCCATTCATCCATTCATTTTTTATTCCTCCACTAAACCATCAATTCAGCCAGACAGACAGCTTTTTATGCATTTATCCATTCATTTATCATCTATTCATCCATTTATCAAGCCATTCCCCCACCCACCCAGCCTCTCATCCATCCATTCATCCAGCCTTTCATCAATCCATGTGTTCATTCCCCAAGTGTTTTATCCATTATCCGTCCAGCCTTTTATTTGTCCATCAATTCATCCATCTGTCCACCACTTTAAACTACCCATTCATCTAGTTCTATTCATCCAACCATCAACCACCTAGCCAGCCAACCAGGCTTTCACCCATCTGTTCATCCTCCACTAAGGGTGCTGTTTATTCATCCATCCATTCATTCATTAATTTAAGTAGCTGTGTATTCATCCGTCCATCTAACCAATAAGCTGTCTATCATCAATTCAGCCAGCAAGCCTTTCATACATTCATCCACCCATTCATCAATCAATCCATCATCCACTTACATATCCAGCATTTTATCCCTCCATTTATCCATCTACTTTCCATCATCCAATCATTCATGCATCCATCCGACATAAAGCCTTTCATCTATCCTCCTCATCCATCTGTCCATCAATCTACGTAGTCATTTATCCATCCATCTATTCACCAAGCCTTTAACACATTCACCCATCGCTTCCCTCTGTCCAACATACATCCCCCTTCCACTCTTTTTCCATTAATTAATGCATTCTAAGATAACTGCCCCCCTTTTATCTGCGGGGGCAGATAGAGACAGAGACTCAGTTAAAAAAAAAAAGGTCTCAGACGATCAAATCACATTATCACGGCAAATTAAACACGAGTCTCTGCTCATTTGTCTCACGTTCCCGTATCCAATCTGTCCGTCTGGCTCCGTCGCTCTGCTGGGCAGTGCTGTTAGGCCTGACCGGATTCTGGATCTTCCTCTGATAATTGGGCCAAATATTTAAACAAGGAAGTGGATCTGCAGGGGACAGGAAGGAAGTGACGCGCTGAAAACTGTTTACTGCTAATCCATGTTTAAATTTGTGGCAGTTTGCAAACATGCATGAGTAACGCTAAGTATAGCTCGAAGGAGGAAAGACAAAGTGTGAAGAAGAAACTGAATCTTAGCACTCTAACTAGGTCACATGATTAGATGTCCTGAGTTTCTGTTTTATCAAACAACAGTGATGAAAACCAACTTTTTGGGGCCCTCGGCAGAATTTGCCACCACCCCCTCCCTTATAATAACCCCCTGCAGTGGCACATGAACTCCACCTTGTATGGTTTTCCCAGAGAAAACTTCACATTGCATGACTTTGTTCTCATGCATATAAATGATGCTGAAAACGTATTTGAAGCGACAGCCAGCGATCGGTTAGCTTAGCTTAGCATAAAGACTGGAAACGGGAAAACAGCTAGCCTGGCTCTGTAACAAAATCCACCTACCAGCAACTCTAAAGCTCAATAATTAACATTAATAATCATTTTACAGGGTTATACGCTGGACTGAAACTTTCTCCATCTTCTTTCCGTTCTTCTCCTCCACTCTCCTGTCTTTCATCCTCTTTTCCTGTGCTGTTGTCTTTTTTTGTTTAATCCATTCTTCTCTTCCCTGCGGTCACATGTGTTCTGCAGTTATTCCAGCCATCACTTCCCGTTTTACAAATCTCAACGTCTTCATTGTCCTCCTCTCCTCCTCCTCACTGCCTGTGGCTATGCAGATGTGAATTAAGAAGCGCTACGACCTCTGACCTCCAGTCACTGGTCATCATAACGTAAACAACCACCAAAACACACAAAAAAAACATATTTCAGGAGAAACGGCATGTCCTTCAGATGGTGACAGGAGAACAGCCTGGACTATGCTGACCTGCCGCGACAGATTCCATCTGGAAATGCTGAATTCAAAGATTAAAATTCTGGATCATTTTGAATCTGTAGCTCTCCAACAAACTAAACATTAACTGTTTAAAACAACTGTTTCATTCTAAAGTATCCCACCATAAGCAGAGGTAGGGGGTCCACTATTGGACAATTAAGTTTAGCTCAGCTGTTTATAGCTGACACAACCAAACAATGGTACATGACAGAACCATGTATCAGGAGAATTCAGCAGCTCTTATCAAATGAAACACAAAACCACCACAAGAACCACAACTACCAACGAACACACTGGATTCTAAGGAGACACGTTTTAATAAACATAAATCATAAAGTAATATTTGTATTTCAAACAAATAGCAAACTTATTATCACATTTTAACAAAAATCCCTTTACCCTAATGCATCATGAGAATTCTGAGGGCAGGGCGTAGGCTGCGTGTGCATAGCTGTTTATCCATGGTGTCAGCTTCCTCTGGAAGCCTCTCAGGAGCGTTTCAGCAGCGCAGCCTGATCCACGTTACTGACTTGTTTTTAATTGTCCTTTTTGTGCTTCTGCTACATTCTTCAAAGCTCTCGTTTCTTGTCTTGAGAAGCATTGAGGAGCATCTAGCAACTACCACAGGGAGCATTTCAGAATAAGAGCGTTTTACCTGCTGGACTTTGCCGACATGTTTAGATTTTGTTAATTTGGTTATTAGAGCTTGCTTTTTGTGCTTCTACTATGATTAAGTAGCTACATAGTAAACATGTTTCTTTTTAGGCTGATTTAACTGTGTTTATTGTTGATATACGATTGGAAGTCTGTAACAGGTATTTTATTTTGACCGTTTCTCTGCCGTTTCTGTGTCTGACTTCCTGCCTGGTTCATCTGCGCTGTGCTGCTTGATGCTGGGACGCTTCCAGGATGCACTGCAGAGCTTCTGCTGTGAGCACAAACATTTAGTAGAAAGGCTGCTCCTGCAGCAGCGAAGCAGACGGACTCTGTGGACTTTCGGAGTGAGTCTGGGGTCATGTAAACTCGGTTAATATGACTTTGTAGCGGGTGGGCCCAGACTGAAGCTCTGCCCTCACTGTGCTGACAGTCTAGCTCCACCCCCGAATCCCACGATTTTTATTGTTGATTAAGCTGCAGACTGATAATTTGCCCTTTAAAATATTTTAAAACAGTTCAAATTGCCCTTTGTAATTTAACAGAGCTCAAACTGACATATTTGAATTGTGTGTTTTGTCTGAAATGTAAAGACACTCAGTTAAGGATGGCGCAGTGGCTAAGACACATGCCTTTGGTGTGAGAGACCCGGGTTCAACTCGTCCACCAATGTGTCCCTGAGCAAGACACTTAACCCCTCTTGCTCCTCAGTCCTCGTTGCTCCAGAGGCGTGCGACCTCTGATTTGAATAGCAAATGTAAGTCGCTTTGGATTAAAGCTACGTGACTATATGTAATAATTACCAGCAAATATTTAAGGAGCTGGACTATAAGGAGTACATTATGACTTAAAGAATTAATCTATAATCATAATAGTTACAGATTCATTTTCCGTCAATTAACTTTTTAAACATAATGCAATGCTGTTAGCAGCGAGTGAATCTGTCCATCTGTTAAAAACAAGGTAGCTAAACTAAGTGAGCCTCTATCTCTCTCTCTCTTTCCCTCAGGAGTCAGATAAGCAGTGTATCTCTCTCTCTCTTTCCCTCAGGAGTCAGATAAGCAGTGTATCTCTCTCTCTCTTTCCCGGCAGTCAGTTTGAATTTACTGATTAGCCTTCAGCTAACCTGTGGACGACAGGATCCACCGGCTCATGTCTGTCTGGATTAGGGTCGCCCGTTAATTCACTCTGTTGCTTTTGGCAAAATATCAACTCTGGGGAAAGAGGAGGGAAAAATTAGAAAGAGAACTGCATCTGCACGAAGACCGACTTTCAGGAATTTAGGGCGAGAAAGACGTTCATGTGTGTAATATTTTACGTGGAGTCTTTCTTTCTCTACGTGACATTTCTTCCTCCCTCATTATCTCTGTCCTCCCCTCAACTTTATTGATCAATACCTCTTCCGCTGTGTTTGACATTGACAGTGAGGGTGACGTGTGAAATGCGGTGCGCTCATCGTGTGCCAGACAGATTCACACAGTTAAATCTGGCCTTGTGTTATTTTTGGTCTGAATGACCACACTGCAGTAAACAGACTTTTAACATGAGATATGTGTCTTTTTGAATCAGAATCAGAATTAACCTCTCGGAAACAGACATGCATTTCCAGGAAAAACGCCTAAAATAACATACCCTAAATGAATCAGGAATAACTCCTCAAACATTAGGCCTAGACAAATAATTCTGGTCTCCTTTGGTAGGTCAGAAGCTAAGGAATATGAATCAACTGTAAATGAACCTATTTATTTTGCAATAAATAAATAATATTTAATAAACAGTAAATAGAGATGCAATAAAGGAAAATATATTTTCATCCTCGCCTGGTATAAAATCTTAATTTTAATAGCAATATCACCATCAAACCATCATCCTGTAGATTATAATGCAACTAAATATCTTCTAATACACCTTGAATACAACTGTAACTGTAAATTTGACGATGATATACATCAGTATAATTATAGAATTATACTAATAATTATAATTATTAGTATAATTATATTATACTATAAAACAGTATAATATACAATATACAACTGTGAATGTCCATGTTTTGGCCATATTATTTATTTACCTTTATTTTTGAGTTTTCTTCAAACACTATTTCTCTCCACACAAACGAGTTCCAAATAACATAAAGCTTTCAAAACATTAAAATATTGATAAAAACGGTGAATATTGATCAATATCCCTGTGACCGAAAGCTCTCCTGTTCTTTACAGGCCCACAACTTGAGAACACAACATCCAACAGGGCTGGAAATAGCTGACCCGACAGCTTTTTTACACACACAAAACAGCTGTTTTCGCACTGAAAACAGCAAAAACGTCAAAAGGAAGTCAGCGGTTGTGACTGTAAATGTATGGTGTATCGGTGCGTGTGTTGTTATAATTATCCGGCTAATGACTCTGTGAGTTTAGTGATTTGAGTGGTATCAGTTACACAGCTGATCAGAGCTGGAGCTGAGCCTTCTTTAGAGTGGTCGGACTGTGGGGATGAGATGACAGATATCCTGAGGGCAATAACTGCAGTCGCGTACAGTGATCACAGAGCAATTTATGTTGTGATTTAAGTTAATTTAGATGCTTGGTGTTGATAGAAATGGTCGGGTTGAGATGCTAACTGAGCCTCCTAGCTTCATGAAGTGTGTGCCATGCATAGAGTGACAAAATACTAAGATCAGACAAGGATTTCTCATTTGCATTTTGTGCAAAAATCGATCGATGCACATCCTAGTTTAAACACTAGAGGCTCTGCCATTTTAAACAACTACTTGACCTACAAGGATGGGTTATTATAACCAAAAACAATGAAGATAACAAGTGAATGCAGAAAATGTCAAATGAAGCTCCGCACCTCCTCAAGACTCCAAGTTTGTCCCAGAGCGGCCAGGGGGCTTGTCACCAAACCCTTGTCCTCATCCCATAATGCACAGCACAGCTGACTTCGGCAGCTGGTTTAGTCCAAAGATGCGCAGTTCTTCCACAAGTTGGGGTCGGATCACGCTCTCACCACCAGTTTGTTAAAAAGCATACTCAGACCACCTCTTCAAGGACGTCTTGGTACGCTTGTTGGGTCGCTTTTGTGTGACTGCTGCATCCGTCCATCCATCATCAACCGCTTATCCTGCATCCAGGGTCGCAGAGGGCTGAAGCCAATCCCAGCTGACATTGGGTGAAAGGCGGGGTACACCCTGGACAGGTCGCCAGTCCATCGCAAGGCCACACATAGAAGGACAATTTAGAGTCCCCAATTAACTTGGTCTGCATGTCTTAGGAAGCCGGAGAGAACCCACAGAGACACGGGGACAACACCCCAGGTCTATGAGCCAATGGGAAGACATGAAGTCATGCATGTCTTTATGAGTAAGACTGTGTTTGAGTGTGTTCATATTAGAGTATTTATGTGTTAAAATATAGAGTATATACTCTAAATATGTTTGTAGGTGTGCCTGTATGTGTTTGGCAGGTAGTGGGCCACTTATCAGGTCTGGCCAGCTGCTTCATGCTCGCTAAGCTCTTTACCAGCCAACAAAACACACCCAGGATAACACACAAACACACACAGACAGACAGTCCATCTAGTCAGATTACAGCAGCATCCACACCTCCACCTTTTCTTCCCTCCATCATCTTCCTGTTCTCTATATCTGCCTTCTTCTCAATCACAGGTTGGTCTTTTATTTAAACATTACTCAAAGGTAGAGTGTCTGGAGCCAAAATATTAATGATATAATTCCACATTTTGCTGCAGAAAACAGAGAATGAAGTGATTTTTGCCTTGTGTCATTTGATTGACAAATGATTGACCATTTGTGTTTATTTGACCCAGACAGTCAGGGCTGGACTGGGACAAAATCGGCCCTGTCATTTTTGGCAAACCACAATCGGTCGGAAACCCTCCACAAATACACCATGCTGCCATATATAATATGTGTACCTACTGTAATATTCCCCCAAACCAGCTGAGTGGTAAGTGCTATTGATCAGCGCAAGTGAATCTGTGTTCTCATCCGCACTCATTTCTAACTCCATTGGATTAGCCAACGCGATACTGACAAAATAACCTGACCTCAGCTGTTAGGACAGTTAGCCAAAGTTAAGACTGCATTAGGAAACTATGGTAGCTACCAAAACAATGTTTAATAACTTCTGCAGCGCTGTATGACAGTGAGTGATCACTAGCTGTAAGCATATATTTTAATACTATTTAGGAATTTTTTTATTGATGAAATACAGGATTAGGTGGGTCTGCGGTCTTCTTTCCCAGATGATTTTGAGCATTAAACACTTAATTTCCTGCATTCTGAAGACATTTCCTGCACCAACTTATGGTGGAAATGTCTTTATTCATATGGAGGGAACCAAAATTCAGGTGGCAGGTGACAATTCAAAATATAAAACCTACCTTGTTAACAAGTTACTTTTTTTTATGACAACGCAGTTGTTTCTGCTAGCCTATATTTACATTGCATTGCAGTTTTTCATTTTAATTTGTTAATTAACAGTTCTTGGTGCAAGAACATTTTTAACAAATGCTTTCAAAAAGTGGTGGGGACAACATCTGTCATTTCAAAAAGTGGTGGCTACATGTCCCCAGCGTCCCCAGTGTAAATGACACCTATGACCCTCCCTGCTCCCTCCCTACTGGCTGAGCTCCTTCATGCTTCACCTCCACTCTCCCCCTGCTCTCTCTCTCCCTCGGCCCTGTGCCTCTCCTCCGCTGTCTCGCGCCTCCTCCTCTGCCTGGCAGGGGCCACAGCTCTCCTCCAAGTGTGTCGGGGCTGCAGCTGATATTGAAGCTACTGCTGCCCCCTGTAGCAAACATATCTGTTATTTCCGCACATTAGTCTGCAGCCGTCTGAATTTTTTTTTTTTTTGGCAAGAAACAGAGAGTACAGAGAAGAGGGGGAGGGAGTGGGGGCCAGTAAGAGATATGATTGGGCCAGCACAGAGTCAGAATAGAAAATTAACCAATGGGCCATTGTGCCTGTTTTATGGCCCTTTTTAAAAAAAACAATTAATAAATAATTTATGTTACACCAGTGCCGAAGGTTCGTCGGCCCACCGGGCTTTTACACAGTATGCAAACAGCCAATGGACCACCTGTGCAGACGTTAGCTCTAGCTATAAGGGACACACAAACTGTGTACATTTCTCTCTGTTGATTCCCTCCAGTCGCTCTCCTTTTTCATTTTGTCTCCCTAATTTACAGTCTTTCTCACTAGCTTTGTTAAGTATACATTTCTTGAAATGGGTCGTACAAACAGCACTACACTGTGGATTACCTGCAGAAGCCTGTAACTTGATCTAATGAAATCTAATGAAATCCTTAGTCTATCTCTCAAAAGTAAATATTTATGTCAGTGAACAGGTGGCATGTTTGAGTGGACTCTTTAATTATTTTATGGTTTAAGGAGACCTATTAAACTGCTTTTTCCAGTCCCATATTGGAGATTGTGACTCCTGTATAGCAGCTTTGCATGATTGTTGTATGCTTTGGCAATATTGTTTCACAGTCATGCTAATAAAGCTAATTTAATTGAATTAATTCAAAGTTCAAAAAAATATTTTTTTCTTATACTGACCCTTAATGTAGGCCTTCATTTCAGCCTCTGTATAAACAAGCTGTAGATGCTCCTGTCTCTTTAAGCCCCCCCCTCTCAAAGCCCACAGTCTTCTGATTGGCCACGACCTAAAGCATGTTACCAGGCTGTTGTTGTTGCTGGGCGGAACCATGGGCGGAACAGGCAGACTGATGCCGTGTTCAGACCAAACGCGATTTTCCGCCTCGCAGCGCTTTCCACGCGCGAGTACATTCGCTGCAAGTGTTCACACACAACGCGAGAAGGCGATTTTAACGCGATGAGGTGAATAAACACAACTCGGCATTACTACAAGTGTATGAAACCAAAGTAAACATTTTGCGGTGATTAAATAGCAATAAACGGATTAAACTGATGCCGAAATAACCACAACAT
>JAPMOB010222464.1:0-10243 GCA_029875015.1 Lepomis gibbosus | reverse complement strand
GATACCAAAGGACAGTACCCACCCAGCCACAGCCTCTTCACCCTGCAGCCTTTTGGGAAGAGATCCATCAGCAATAATTACTTACTGTAGTCTAGCTAATTATGCTACGGTGGATGTTATGGAAGTGGCCTGCTGTAGTGAAACGACAATGATCCGAAGATGCACTACAAAAAGTGTATCTTTGACAATTCGTCCTGTGGATTCTTACTGTCTCCTTTCATGCAGGCAATTTAATGATGGACAACACTGTGGAAAATTTCACTACCAAGGTTGCAAAAAGCATGTAGGGTACCAGTCACCAAACTGTCACGTTGAGAATCTTTGCAACCAGTCACCCTCCTGCCCACCCATATTTATCAATATGAATCCCAATTATTTTTCGCAAATAATACATTACATTTACTGATTATTGTCTTCCCAAAGCATCTGTGACTGGTCAAGTGGAACACTTTATGGCATATTTCAACAATCCAAAACATAAAATAGTTCCGAAACAGTGTAAGATTACAGCAAGGCCAAAAGAAAACCAACCAAAAGAAACAACAAAATTGTCGTATTCAAGTATCATATATTTGTCCAATAAAGAAAAAAGTTAGAACAAAAGGTAGTCCTGGCTGTCATGTATAGTTAGGATTTTGCTAAATGTGGTCAATGGATTTTATCGTTTGAGTTTGAGAACGGTGCGGCGCTTTAAATTTTGTAACCTCAAGAACTGTGGGACGGAATGATCTCCTTTACTTTCCTAAAGCATGGTCCAGTGTACTCTATGCTAAAGGAGATAAGAAAGGAAGCATTAAAGCACCTTTCCTTAGTATAGAGAATTTAACCAGCTCTTATCACGACTGCCACTTTGATCCTTCGGGGTCACTTCACTCAGTAAGGAGCCTTTGTTGCGTCCGGCCTAAGGGAAACCAGAACGCAACATATTTCTCCTCTTTTTTCCCCACTACGGGCTACGGGATATTCTGTCAATTAATGTTAGATTTATTCATAGATGGTGTAGAAAACCAGCCCTTGGCCAAAATAACAAATAAAATCACCTTTTCCCAGCCCAATAATTAATCCTACAACAAAGTAAAAAGGAAACGACAAATACTTAACCTGACTCCCTGGCCAGAAAACAGGAGAAAACAATGTTCAAAATAAATGGCACCTCTCCCCTACTGTTTTCCAACATCACATCATAACTTCCAGCACATAGGTGAACTACAACAAAGGGTAGGCTACAATACACCAGGAGGTTTTCCCCAGAACACAACGTCTGGCTGGGGAGGTAGGGGAAAGGGAGGAGAGAGCGCGCCGGGCCTCCACACAGGTCCCTTTATACGGCACATCCTCCAACCCAATCTGCTGTCCACCACCTGTAACACAAACAAACAAAACAGCTCCTCCCTAAGGTAGGGAGGGTAACAGCAGGCAGATAACCGTAGGCAGAAATACACATCATTGAGACTGGCATCGAAACCAAAATAACTACAAGTCATAAGAGCCTTCCTAGCCAAACACATACAGACAGACAAGGAAGGACAGACACACAGAGAGCCAAATGAAGAATGCAAAAGGCCAGATGTCAATGGATGACTCATTTCAGATAGATGCAAATAAAATCAAGTCACCTGTGGATTAACAAAGCCTCCTTGTAGTTAACTTTGGCTACACACAAATACAGCACTAGGGTTGCAGTGTGGTAAGGAAATTGATGGTTATCTTACCATGTACATTTACTAATTTACGTGCTGTTTAAAGGCAACCAAACTGCCACTACACCATTCAGTAACCTCACAAAAAAATGATTGTATTAAATATAGTGCCATGTTCCTGCAATAGCTCAATGCGTAAGGATTTGCCTGAAAACCAGAGCGTCGCCAATTTGCGTCCATCTCGGACCAAAGATATGGAGTGTGGACTGGTAGCTGTGGATGTGCCATTTGACCTCCTGGGCACTGCCAAAGGTGGACTGAGCAAGCCCCTGAACTCGCAACTGCTCAGGTCGCACTGAGTTTATCTACCATAAAACTCCTCAAAACATTCTACTCAAGTAAAGCTATAAAAGTATTAAAGTACTTAAGAATCAAAAGTAAGCAAGCAACTGAAGCTCTGACTTACCAGGTACAAAATGCAAATGAGAAATCCATGTCTGAACCTCGTATTTTATCATCCTATCCATCCACACACCTCTGTGAAGCTAGGAGGCTCATCTAGAATCTAATATCAACCACATCAAACATCACTCAAATCACTAAACTCAGAGTAATTAGCCGGATAATAACAACAACAAACACACCAATATATATATATATGTATACAGCTATAACTGGTGACTTACTTTTGCCGTTTTCGCTGTTTTCAGTCCAAAAACAGCTCAGTTGTTGACAAAAATAATGCCGGCCACCATTTTTGATATTATGCAATACCTCTAAGCTCTCTCTGAGTTTTGGTTTGCTTAAAACTACAGGAGAGGAGAAGTGTTGCTTTGGAACAGACCGTCTTTATTGTTGTCTGCTGGCCAACTCATTGTAGTTACACAGACATCATACAACCCTGTAGGTTGTTCCGTTCTCCTGAAAAGCATGGGAGTCGATCATATATAGGAATATTGATGAATATTCACTGTTTTTGTAATTATTTCAATGTTTTGGAAGCTTTATGTTATTTGGAACGTGGTTGTATGTGTTTTGAAGAAAACACCCAATACCAGTGAACATATAAACAGTAAACATGGCCAAAACATGGACTTTCACCTGATTTATTTTTGAGAAATTTCGTAATATCTGTTGTATATTAGTTTCTTTTAATCAAATGTACAGCTAAAGTTGTTTTCCAGGGGTATTAGAATATATTTTCTTGCATTATAATCAGTTGGATGATTGTCTTGATGGTGATATTGCTCCTAAAATATAGATTTTATACCAGGCAAGGATACAGGGTAATACAGAGTAATAGCCAAATGCTCCTTGTTCAACAAGTCCTCCAACCTAAACAACAAAATAAGTTGTTTTAACCAAACTCCAAGTACGACTCATGAGTGTATTCTACAATAGTGCCCCTACCGGTTTCTGTCCATGCCTCCCTAAAAGACAATTTCGAACTCGTTTTGGAAATCACATTGAGTGTGAGGCCGATGTGCACAGCTGTTGGTTTCACTAGGCGACATGCATACAATCACTGACTTAGGTTTAGGCCCACACCCCTGTGAAAGTTAGGGTAGGGGTTAGGGGCTCCTGGGGGCTATCAACGGCTAACATTGTTAGCTAGTTAGCTAACTAATGCTATAAAACTAACGTAGCTAATGCTACTTAATTTTATTGAAAAAAAACAAATCAATCTTGTTTCACACAGAAACGGATCGCTGGTTTCCTAGGTGACAAGCAGCTAAGTTACTATCCTTCCACCCAACCCACCATCACTGGAGTACAACTTTATGGCTATTTAGAATACGTGACCGTCTTTGTCACTTGGTTGTGTATATGGCCACTAGAGGTCGCTGCCACAATAAACCTAAACAGGAGTAGTAATTTTGTGTTGCGAAAACGATCTATGTGGTAGGACAGGCTGCCATTACATTTATAGAAATGCAACTTAGGCAGTGACCACATTTTTGCACAGACCAATCCCCTACACTGTTGTAATGTTACTGTAAATTAACCAGCTGTATAACTTAATGTGTGTACATTGTAATACTCTACTCACACTTACCATATACATCGGTTGCTGTTCTTACTGTACATATATCCATATATTTGCACTCTCCATTCCCTTACTCTGTCCTCTCCTCTAATATACTTTTTTTTCAATATAATCACATATACTGTATAATATCTGTGTAACGCTAATGTACATCTTGTATGATAGCGCATGATTGTACTCATCTATAAAAACACTATATTTTTGCACTTCTGGTTAGATGCTAACTGCTAACTCTCATTAGCTCTGTACCCGTGCTCTGCAAAATGACAATAAAGTTGATTCCGATCCAAGCAGTGGTCTTAAATGAAGAGCCATTTGGAAGCCGAGTTCTTGGAAAGGAACTGAGCCATGAGATCCGGCTCCCTTCAAAGAGCAGTAATTTCCATCACTACTATAAACTATCTGTGCAGACTATCCAAATGAAGTGTAACTTGTAAATACATTATATAGAAAGCTGCAATTTGTAGGAAAAACAGGAGGATGTTTTGAAAGCAGGTACAAGGTTGTTTATTTGTCATTATACAGCATGCCAATTTATGAATGGGGAGTACTGGCACCTATTTGTTTAAACTCAACCACTGTTTGCTTTTATGGTTTATGTAAAGCAGTTTGAATTGCCCTGTTGAAATGTGCTATACAAATAAACTTGCTTTGCCACTCTGTGAAGTGGCGTCTCAACAACGAGCACAACCCGAGAGTCTGTCGTCTTTACATGGAGTTCACATGAACAGGCCGTGTCAGGATTTCTTAATATACATAACTCACATCACTGCTGGATTCATTGACCCACCCACAAGTATTTCAGTTCTTTCCATATATCGGACAACCTGTGGGGAGTTCACCTACATCCATAGAATCAGCACCTAAGGGTTCATTCAGTCACCATCCCTCAGGCCATCTCTTTTGTAACTGGCATCCTTAATGAGAAGTCATTTCTTGAGGTCTTGCCATCATGCAGCGGATTGTTTCCACTAGGAGAGGTTTGAATTTTGCATCATAAGTCCACTTGAAATATGAAAGTAAAAAAAAAGATGTTTTTATTTTTAATAGAATCAGCTTTATTGCCAAATAAGTTTACATATACAAAGAATTTGCTTTGGTGTTTTGGTGATTAAGAATAAACATTAAAGGAAAAATATAATAAAGATAAAAATAGAGCAAGTAATGAAGTTAAAGAATAATATAAAATGTAAAATTGACATTAAGATATGAAAAATGTGAAACAAATAGTAAAGTATATTCTATAGTATATAGCATGTTTTTTTTTCTAAAATGGAGTATTATGTTTTTACAATTTGCAACAAATTGTAAAAACATAATACTCCATTTTAGAAATAAAGTGGAGTATTATTATTACAATTTGCAACAAAAACTACAACTATTAAATATTGTAAGAGCATTCAGGTTTTTAAAAAAATCTCATGCGGTTATGTCCCCTGCAGTCAGCTGTTTATGGTGACATGTCAGGACTTTGACAGCACTGGCCATGCTCCTTATAACTTTCTCTTTGACTTCTGTACTTATAAAAATACAAAAGTCTAGGTGACACAGTCTGACTCTAAAATCCATCACATGATGGTACTTTACTTTAGACTGCTGCGTCCAGGCGCACGAAAAAATACTATATCCACAATTAAAGTTCTTAAAAATTCTACTCAAGTAAAAGGTATAAAAGTATTCCATAGTATCAAAAGTGAAAGTGCTCATTCTGAATGACAGATTCATGTTGTATCTCAGTTCTTGTGTGCATTTGGTCCTTAATGAATTAATCGCTAAACATCATGTCAAAGTATTGGGTGACCAGTTATGCTGGCTGTGACTTCCTTAACAAATTGGAAAACATAACATTTGATTTATTTTTCTCAGTAACTTGGAACAGATAATTAACAATAAATACAATAAGGATTTGAAACTGAGGGGAGTGAAAGTAAAATACTCAACCTCAACATTTAACGTAAGTACTTGAGTAAAATAACCCCAAAGTGAGGACACTGAAACAAAACCGAGAAATATCTTGGAGCTTTTTTTTCTGATCCCCATTCTGGAGACTGAAATTACACATTTTTAAGATACTGTAGAGATCTCATCTTTAGATCAGAGTAAGACAGAGATGAGTTTTTTGCTCCTGAGGCCATTATGAGAAAACTGAGACATATTTGAGAAGAATGAGATCCCTGGAGTCATAGCTGAGTTTTCTTTGAGCTCTTTCTCTGATCTCATGGTCCAATGTTCAGGAGACTTAAAATAGACTTATTTAAGATCAGTTAGAGACCTCTTGTTTTTTATATGGTTGTTTCTCCTGTGATGAATTTGAGAAGCGGGAGAAAATGCCTTTGTTTTCACCTTGGTATTAACAGCCGCTCATTTGTGTCTACTGTACTGTGACAATATCAGAGCACAAAAGTCTCTATATGACACAGAGTGCACTTAAAGTTTGAAATAAAGTCATAAAAATAAATTTTGTTTTAAATAGAATCAGCTTTATTGGTAAGTCAGTCAACATACAAAGAATTTGCTTTGGTGTTGCTTAACAATAAACATAGTAAACAGAAAATATAAGACAGATAAAGAGAGAAAATACTGCAGATGAATATAAAATTGATAAGATACAAAAAGGTCAAACAATAATAAAGGATGTGTACAATAATGATATAACAAAGTTTTTTTTTCCTTCCCATTGATTCTTACATTAATATCAAAGATTCATATTTTTCTACAAAGGAGTAATATAATTGTACAATTTGCAACAAAACCTCAACTTTAACATAATGTTACAGCATTAAATCAGCTTTGATCATATACCCAGTAATTAAAGCCATGAGAAAGGTAGTTTCCCCTCTGTTGTGTGCACATGTATGTGTTTGTGTCTATTTCAATGCTGCCTTTGTGTCCCACCTCAGCTTCATCCAGACTCCATCCCTGATTTCCTAATTTGGATTTTCTAGTCCCACTAACTGACAATTTAAAATGTAAGTGAGCAGTAAACCCAAAATCAGGCTTCAAAGAAACTGAGGGTAAAGATGAGGACTCCGAGCAGCAGACTGATACAGACGGTGTCACTGACAGTTGTTGTAACAGCGTTACACAAACTGGTCCCACAACAGGTTGGTCCACTGGTGATGTTACCAAAACTTTGCAAGGCGGGTAGGAAATCCTTGTTGGCAGCAAGCGCACACAGGTTTGCAGATGCACAGCCAGAGACTGTGGAAGTACTGGCTCCATTCATCACTAAAGATTAAAAAATACTGTTTTACTGTAGAAACAATATTTTTTTGTTAATTAAGCAACTTCAGGAAATATTCACATCCTTCACTTAAGTTAAAAGTAACAATGTCACAATGTACTAATACACCATTACATGGTTTTGGTTCTGTTTCCCTTCCAAATACTGAGAATACTGAGTATCTGCAACCAAGTCTGATCCAGTACTTATATCCACCTAAATGTTGATTTAGTAGATTTCTGACAAAGTTGAAATAACACCTGTAGCTACAAAACCTGACACGTCTTATTTTTCAAAAGGTTCTTTATCCAAATACAAGAGTTCCTAATTAAATGTATAGTAAAGTATAAAAGCTTGACTTATTAATATGATGTGGATGAATATTTGACTAGTAGATTTAACCTGATGTGATGCAATCAACGAGAAGAGCATTTATCATTTGAATTTGTTGTAACTACAGAAAAACGTCTCGGGTTACCATTGTATTACAATGGTAGATTCTGTAATTTGTTTTGTTTATATTTAAAGATAACTTATTGCATTGAAGTCATCCACCACGGTCATTTCCTCATTTAGATTATTTTGGTCTTTTTTTGTTGTAACATTTAAGTTTTTATGAGATAAATTTATGTAGAATAATAAATAAATAATTAATAATTAATAATTCACGAAATTATGAACATACTGTATAAAGAGCAGTGGTCCTAATGAATCCCTGGGACACCCCCAATTATGGTTTTGCTTTGAGATTTAAGACCATTCACATGTACATATTGCTGTCTCCCATTTATAAAGCTTCTGAACCAAATGAGAGCTGTGCCTCTGACAGCTTAATGTTGAAGCTTGCTAACAGTGGCGGATTGGCCATGCAGAGCTTCAGGAACATTCCCGAATGGCCGGTCCATTTCAGGCCGAACCGGCCGGCGTTCCAGAGTTTTTATTTTTCAGTTGCAGCTAAATGCGTCTAATTAAGTGACCTCTTCCTTGGTGGAAAGGTGCTGAGGCAGGCAGAGCACAGGCACTGATAAGTAATGCATTTATTATAACCTGAGATTATTTACATTTATATATTTAAATATGCATTTATCTCTGGGGCGGCTGTGGCAGGAGGTATAGTGGGTTGCCTGTTAATCAGAATGTCAGCCATTCAATCCCTGGCTCTTCCGGGCTGCATGTCGAAGTGTAGTTTCTGTTTGAGCACTTAGGCTCAGTGTGTGAATGGTGAATGCAGATGTAGTAAAAGCTTTGAGTATATACAAATATTTGTATTTGTATGCTATACAAATATGGAGCATTTACATTTATGTATGTATAGGCTATATTACATATTTATATATATTATACAGTTAGAAGAAGAAAGGAAGAAGGAAGAGGAGGAGGAACAGGAGGAGCTGTAGGAGAAGGACGAGGAAGAGAAGGAGGAGAAGAAGAAGAAGCAGAAGGACAATGGAACCAGAAACAGTGACAGGTACAGGGGCCTGTGCAGGGCTGGGCTCAATTTCGGTCCCAGTGGTTGGAAGAATTTCAAAATCCATAGTGTCAAATGCTTTTAATAACTCAAGGAAGATTCCAGTTCCGCAGTCACCTTTATTAATAGAGTCAATGATTTTTCAATGAGATCAGGAATCGCCACACTTGTGCTGCTATTTATTCATAATATTTTTTAAAACTCTACCTGCCCTACACTCTGCTGTGCATTACATTCCTACTCTGCTCATATGGTAATCTCCCTTAAGACTGTTGGAACCATCTGGACTCATGTGTGGCATGAAAGAATGTGAAAAATGTCAATTTCGTGAGTCTCACCAGACAGCTTCTAATTACTGCTGTGTAACTGGTCAGGATGGACCTTATATTAGTACTACTTTACCTACTGTGGGCTTGTTGGATCTATAACGTTCTTGTAAAATCATCTGTCATAAAATCTTAATCTGTAAAGTAACCAACCACCATAGCTGTCATACAAATGTAGTGCAGTGAAAGTACAATAATTACCTCTGAAATGTAATTAATTAGATATTTAACATATATCAGAAATGTAAATAAAAGTACCAACATCTCAACATTACTTTCCACCACTGATTTATTTTCCACACCTCACAATTACCTCACAACCCATGTGGAGACAAACTGTGTTCAATTATTTATCAGAAAGACTCACCGTTCACTTTAAAGCAGCTGTCCTCCACTCCCTGACATTGTGATTGAGAGTTGCATTGAGAAGTGGTGGGATCACAAGTGAAACACTTCAGGTTGTTTGGTTGAGCAGCAGGGACTGAAAAAGAAAAGAACGACATCATTTATCTGAGACAAGACAAACCATTTGTATCACAAAGTGAAAGGAGAACGTGTCAGTAGATGGCAGGATGCCTGTATTCTTTGTTCTGTTTTTCATATTGTACCTTTTTTTTAAATTAAATGAGCCACCTATCAATTTGGACTTACTAGATAGATTTGCTGTGTTGCAGTTATCTGTGTTGCAGCACTGAAAAGATCCAGCTGCACGCAAATTACCAATGTTTATTGAAAATTTCTGAGAGCCTGTAGTTGGACACAGGAAGGATGGTGCACACGTCTTGATGGGTTGCTGTGCTGTAAATCCAGATGAAGTGGCTACAAAATCAAAGTGCAGTTTGTTAATGTTGGAAGTCAGAACACATAACTGGTATTAAATGTATTTCGATGAAAAGTAAGAGATCACGAGAAGAAAACATTACTTAGAATTGACGCTGTTGCACACATGGTCTCTGACAGACATGTTAATGGTGCTGTGACTGAACAGTCTTGATTTGTGCAGGTTAGACACTGAAGTGCTCCAGCTGCAATGGGGAGAAAAACTGTCAATTCAGTGATGATCACATCACAAGTCAAATGTAAAATCAAACATCTGATGAGTTTAGGGTTACAGGTTTTGATGATCTATAAAGGTTGAACTGTTTTTTTCTTCTTGATGTGCAGAACATTTAAAAAGACACAATATTTGTTACAAACAGTGGTTCTTTGTAGTCTTTTTTCACTAGGATCAATAAAATCTAACAGTTTTGGATCTAGTTAATTTAAAAATAATCGGTTTTAATCTTTTCAACAAAAAAAGCTTTCTGGCAAAATGAATGTCTTCAAACCTTTAAATCAGGGGTATTCACTTAGAATTCAAAGAGGTCCAGTTAGAGAAAAAATTCCGAAGCAAAGGTCCGGAACAACAAAACGACTAACTTGCGTTATCATTCATTACACGTCTTTTCTGTCACATACTTTTCCAGTTTGGGTTCGGGAGGCAGACACCGTCTCTACATTTAAGAGTAGGCTTAAGACTTTCCTTTTTGATAAAGCTTA
>JAPMOB010222463.1:0-29831 GCA_029875015.1 Lepomis gibbosus | reverse complement strand
TGTGTGTGTGTGTGTGTGTGTGTGTGTGTGTGTGTGTGTGTGTGTGTGTGTGTGTGTGTGTGTGTGTGTGTGTGTTTTGACATTGTTACTCGAAGGTTTAGTAAAGCTTAGCGTCCCCATGCTGGGTTCAGTCCTGAGGTAAGCACCAGTTTCACGTGCGCTGCTTTCAGTTAAAATCAAAATAAAGAAAAGTAAGTGACAGAAGACAACATGTTTGATATGATCATATGCTACAGAGAAGAAGCCCTTAAATTATTGTTACATTAAAAAAACAATCCCAAAAGTCAGGTACATTGTCTATGTTTTTTAAGCCTTTAAGATTCACTCCGTCTATCACAGTGTATTTATGGCTTTAGTCTTCACATTCACCCACTGAGGTTGACATTGGCACTATAGTGGTCAGACATTTCTAATCTGAATCAAGGACAAGTAAAAGTGGAAAAAGAAAAAAAAAAAGAAAAGGCCAGCATATTCTTTGGAATAAACATTGGAAGACAAAAATGTGCCATCTACCCGCAACCTTTAAGTGCTCTTTTGTTTTCACGCTGGAGGAACTGCTGGTCAGCCAACACAGAAATATGCCATTCTTTGTTTCTGCATTTGACACCAGCGGGGAAGGGAGGCGAGGCCAGGAGACATTTGCTAGACTTGGACATGATGTTAATAAGTGGATCAGAGGGGTAAGATGGCAGGCATGAAATGGGACATCATGCTGGCGAGCAGTGCGAATTGTCCAGGAGAAAGTGAGATTTCACAGGGATTACTGAGGCACAACAGCTGGAGTGTGCTGTTCACCCGCTGGCTTCTAGGGAAGACCCACAAACCCCTTCTTATGTTCATATCACGGACAGATTAGCAGCTCCCTATGTGTGTGTGGAGGGAGGGCCGTATATGTGTGTGGTGTGCGGAGCATTTTTAAGGCAAAGGGCTGAGTACAGCTCTCACTTAGTACTGTCAACAGTAGCAGGGCTCCCAGACACCAGACTACAGTGGAGGGAGGTGAAATGAGAGGTCGGACAGTGGGGCAGCTACATGGCATCTGACTACTGCCACAACATGATTAATCATCACAATCTGAATAGAGCAACTTCTCTTGACAATAAATGACAGATTTCTGTGTCATTGCTGGCCCGTTGCCTGCCTCTCTGCTCGGCTGCAAACAATTGTAAAATGTTATAGAATGTCAGAGGCAAAACCCATGCTTCATCTACACCATGAGATGAAGCTACACTCATCATGAACAGGGATTAGTGTGTCATCAGTTGGGTATGTGCAATCTTGTCCCAGTTATGAGATCACAGGGCTGTGCTTACTGCATCTCAGTAACAACTGAAAGCTTAAGGATGTTTGTCAAAATGCAAAGGAAGTTTTAGCTCAAGAAGGGTCACACGCTAACTGTAAGGCTGATTAAGCTACCTTTACTGTCACATAGTATGAGCCTTTATCCGCACAATTATGTGGGAAAGTGCGTTACTTAAAGAAATGTGGAGAAAATAAAGCAGAGGAGACTTTACCAAAATGTTGAAGCAATTGCTCTTATGGTTCAGTCATTTCCGTGCGACCTGGGAAGCAGGAGCATGATTTGGAAGCTGAGTGAGATACATAAATTGTCCAGTACCCCAAAAACAGAAAAAAAGAAAAAATATATCCATCCTCCCATTACTTTAAAGTCCAAAAGAGTTCGCTTATTCATTTGGTAAAAGTTCCACTCAGGTCTGGACCAAAACCCTGAATCTTGTCCTTGCGTGCTTTTTCATGTTTTGTACACAACCTTTTGTACACAGGTTTAGGGTCAGATAGCAATGCGTCCTTGCAACAGTTTCTCTTTGGATTTCACGATAATACAAAAATAAATAAAACAATTTCAATTTGGTTTTCAATTTGTCACTTTGGCTCAATGGCTGTAATTTTTTTAACTGTTCGTTTGCATACACTGCACATAAATACTGTACTTTAAGTGAGCATCTCTTGGTCACAGAAAAGCAAAGAGGTCCTTTATGAAGGATTTTAAGACACATTAGATGCATAGAAAGGCACATTTTGGTGCGCATCAGTAGACCAATTCCTTTTGGCCTGAGTCCGAGGTGCAGAGGAGATACTGAGTTGAGGTGAATGGCTTTTGAATACTGCAAGTTGTGTGTGCACACAGGCCTATTGGTGATCGCTATTTATACAGGTCATGTGGTCTTAGCTGGGTGAGTAGCGGTCAATGGTGCGGGCTTCAGAGAGGGCCTGTGGGGGAAGAGGGAGGGGTTGGCCCAGGACATCCATCTTGTCGTGGGTGAGGCCCAGGTGCTCCGAGGCCAGTTTGGACAGTGGGTAAAGGCTTTCGATAGCCTTTGCATCAGCTACCAGTTGCTGTTGGGCTTGGATAAGAAGCTCATTAGCCTTCTCTTGCTTCAGCCCCAGATGCTCTGCTGCGTATTTACTGAGAGGATAAATGCCCTCGGCAAAGTCCAGCTTCAGTTTCCCATCTGTGGTCAGGCCCCCTGCAGTCCCTCCACTGCTGTGCATCTTCATGTGGCTGATGAGGTTGCGCTGCTGAGCAAACTTTCCCCCACACACCTGACATTCGTAGGGCTTCTCCCCTGAGTGGATGCGCATGTGCTCAGTGAGGCGATACTGGCGGGTGAAACGCATGCCACAGGAGTCGCAGGCAAAAGGTTTGAGGCCCAGGTGGCTACGCATGTGGCGTGTCATGGTGCCGCGCTGGGTGAACTTCTTGCCACAGATGCTGCAGGGGTAAGGCCGGGTCAGCCAGTGGGTTTTTTCATGCTGGCGCAAAGTAGCAGGATCTTTGTAGGACTTCTCACAGGAGGAACAGCGGTAGGGCCGCATCATCTCCCCGAGGCCCCCTGAACCCAGCCCCTGGCTAGACTTGGTCTCCAGATGGGACAGACTGTTCAAACTGTTGCTGCTGTTCAGGCTCCCATAACCATTTGTATTACTGCTCATGTTTTTGGTGCTGCTGTTATTGCTGTTACCCATCTCTCCACCAGAGTTGCCATACAGCTCTTCTTCCGTATGTGTCTCCACATGTGCATTGAGCTGCTCTGAGCTCGGGAAGCCTTTATCACAGGGAATGCAGACATACAGATTGTCCCCGAAGCTCTCTGGCTCATACGGCATGTGGAACCTCCCCATCGGCCCCGGAGGTGACGGACGGCCTTCACTACTGCCTGTCTCCTCTGTGCCTGACCCGCTCTTGTCATCTGCTCCTTCACTCTCCTCCCCGGCCTTGTGGTGGTTATGATGCTGGTCTCCATTTTCACCCCCTTCCTCTTCATCATCATCCTCATCTTCATCTTCAGCTGTGAATGGCTCATGTTTCACCCAGCGGTAGATGTTGCCCATTTCTCTGCCTCCCTCTCCACTTTCCGTGGGGGTTTCTGGGCTGGGGGGGCATGGGTAGCGATCTGTGCCCTGAGAGCCTGAGCGATGCAGGTGGGGGAGGTGTGGACCAAGAGACTGGTTGAGATGAGGGAAAGGTGGAGGAGTAAGGGAGCTTCCCTGGTCAGTCGATTCCATTTTTTCTAAAGGGAAGGGCCTTCCATTCGCCCCCTGCATGGGACTGGTGCGTGCGCTCAGAGTCCCATCTCGCTCCTCGTCATTGTGAGTGTTTGCCAGAAGGGAGTTAGAGGGTGTGTGCTGAGACTGGGAGCTGGGGCTTTTCTTGGAGAGATCAAGGCCATAGTTGGGGGAGCAGTTCCTCTCAGTGTGGGCTGAGCGCCCAAGCTGAGCAGGCAGAGCCGACGGCAAGGATGGGAACACCTGAGAGCCCTGGGTGGAGGTGGGAGCATACAGCTCCCCAGCATGAAGGGCTAGCCGATGGGGAACTAGCTCCTCTAGTGGTGGTGCCCGGGTTGCATGGCTATTCATAATTCCTCCTGGAGGGCAGGACTGAATGACAGGAGTAGAAACCCTATACCTGCCACCACTCCCTAGACCCATACTATTGGGCCCCATCTTTGGGTAGGGAAGAAATGCAGGACCTGGGCGGGGAGGGTACTTGCCATTTCTTTTCAACTTCTTTTTGCACAAAGCCACTAAGTCAAGCAGCTGAAGGTAGCTGGCTGCTGCCAAGACAGCACCTAGATTGGGTTCGGTGGGAGAAGTGGGGTCTCCCTCATTAAGGCGGCCTGTGTAGATGTAGTCCAGAATGACCCTGAAGACCCCTGGACTCACCATCTCGTGGTCGAGGTTGATGAGATTGTCATGGACCACCAAAGATTTCAAGTAGAGGCTGCTGGCAGCCAGAATGTTCTTGTGAGCTCTGAAGAGGGCATTCTGCACCACAATAATAACATCACACAGAAAGCCCTTGGTTCGCTGGCTGTTGAGCTGCAGGAGGAGATCCCTAGCATGACTTGGAACTTCCATGGCATCCAGCATCGTCTTCAGTCCGCCACCTGAAACAACAGATATCTGTAAAATGTCATGCGGCAGTCAGCATTTTAATACACAAAAACACAATTCATGTGTAATATTCTGAATCACAAGAATGATTACTCATGTAGTTTATAAAACTAATCTATGATAATTTAGGATTTAGACATCAGTCTATATTAAAATATATTTGAGAGTTTTGAGTTCCATAATTTTGCCAACATAAAGGAAAAATGTGTCAAATAAACATGATTAATATGGAAACAAAAATAGCCTTTACAAATGGAACCCTTATTAGAATTAATTAATAACAGACTGTCTTTTAAACGCCACCACATTACTTAATTTAATTGATTTTGTTGCCACGTTTACTTACTTATTTTTAGTTCATGTCTTAAATATTTACCTAATCGTGTTTAAATCATAGATTCCACTCAGTGGAACATGTTGAGTGCAGAACTTATGTGTGGGAAGTGCAAATGAAGGCCACTCAGTGAAAGTGAACTTTTGCTAAAGGTGAGCAGTTGCAATGGTTTTCTCATTATCAGAAATTCAAGTCTACGCATTCACTTCCTCTGCAGCGAGCAAAAACAGAGAAGCAGCAAAATTCAGAGAATTGCAGATATACATTTAGTAACTGCTGGCTTCCTGATAAAGTATTCCAGAAGTGTTGTGCAGAGTTTTAAACAAAGCAAGGGATGTTTCACAAGTATGATGAACAGCAGGTATAAACCTGTGGGGGAAGGACACGTCCAAAAAAACATAGGTCCTTCGGCTCCCCTTTCTGCCCAGTCATATAAGGCACAGTGAGCGTACGGGATGTAAATCAGCATTACATGGTTCAATACCTTTCGCTGAGATGAGCTCCAGCCATCTAATGCGTGCACACACATATGCACATATGCATACACATTCATACACACTCAAATGTCAACACTAATTGTTTCATAAAGCCTAAAATAAACTATATCAGCAGCATGCATGAAACACCATGTATTGTTCAACCAGTGGCATCTGAGGATAGTTTACGTATGAGATTAAATGTCTCAAACTGTCCCTAAGGGCTTAGACTCACTGATGGGAAACAAGCAACTAAATAAACATCATGTCATCTGTCTGATCATGGTCTTCCTGACACCAGCTCATTCACTTCTTGTTTATTTCATTCAGTGTACACGCTCAGCACAAGAATAGGGAAGTATGAATCTAAATTTTTTTTTTAATTTGACAAATGAGTTACTAAGGAAATCTGGGGAATACTGAATCATGTGTCTATTTTCTTCTTTTATAATGCACCGCTTGTACCAATCTATTCAGGGTCACTGCAGAGGAAAATGTTAGCGCTGTATTTCTGTGAATGCACGTTCAGCATCAGGCCTTTAACATCAGAAGGAAATGTCATCACTGAACAACAGTCAGACTAAGTATGACGTCCTAGCTAGTGACCACGCAGAAAACGTTCATCAATATGCAGGAAAATATCTTTTAAATACAAACATTTACATAAATCATATTCATTTACTCTTTATTTTAAAAGGTGCTGTCCTCATAGCATCTTTACGTATACGTATGACTTGTATGCTATTTATACTTACTATCTGGTCGTAAATATATTTTTTTTAAAGAGACTATTAATATGGAGGCAGGTAGGGCAGGTTTAGGTGGGTTTATGCTCCCTAACGTCTCCAGTTGTCATCTAAAGTGTTTCCATTTCTGGTTTCTGTCTGGCTTTGATTACTCAACGGTCCTATTTTACTATAAATTTCAATGCAGGTCAGATCAAACATGTTTAGAAATGAGTGTGATATGAGGAATAGGCCAAGTACTTTCCACAACTCGCTGAACTTTTGCAGAGTCTCCATTGCATTAAGGGGTGTTTGGCTTACTGTTACTGGTTACTGTGCGGAGCGTGGTGACACGTTGTGTACTCACACACACACACACACACACACACACACACAAACAGACAATCAGTGTACACTCTCGTCTGTATGCGGTCTACTGCGCTGTGATATGCGACACTGTTCAATTGTATCTGAAAGTTGAAAATTGTGCCTTCTTTATGTCCTGATTTATGAAGACAGATTTATTTTCTATTACAGCGTGTATAAGATATTGAAATTAATATTTAACACATAATTGCTTTTGTGATACAAAAAAAACTAATCTAATGCACAAAGCAACTTTATGGTGCACCTGTAACGTGCTGTGCGTACAACAAATTATTTTTGGTAATGCCTTGTGGGTTCACCATCAATATGGATCTATTTTCTCTCGCTCAGATCAGAATAAGTCTTTGAGAAGCTATAGTGCAGCTTGCCTCTTAAAATATCTGAGCTCTCTGTTTGATGGAGCCCAGTGACCAAAAGTGAAACACCACAGTAAAACATGTTTTATAAAACTCTTGATCTGGAGGGCACGTGTGAGCTCACTGCATCCTGTTAGGAAGCCATCGATGATTGCAAAGATATTAAGTCAGAGAACACATCTTAAAGCAAGCCTGCTCCCCTTATACACATTCAAAGCCTGTGCTACAGTTTGTTGTGTTAAACAGACTAAATTAAATCATTTTTACCGTACAGTCACCTGGGGTTACACAAGTCCGTCTGGAATGCAAGGATGTTATCATCTGATAGCCTTCTTTTTAACGACCCGTCAAGATGATGTAGATGATGGGGATGTAGTTGATTGTGATGGCATTCAGTTATTTGCATTTGATTAATATTCACTGTCAATGTGTTTTGTATGTTTTGTCACTTTTGTGGGTTGGGGGTGAAGTGGGAGACTAAACTTCCTACCTCTAGCCTACATGCAGCCTCAGTCACATATCCACTCCAGACATCTGCTTAAAACGTTGTGTTGACATTTTATTTTCTTTCATTTCAATTTGCTGAAATGAACTGACGCTCATGTCACCATGTTTATTTTAGAACCCATTTGACCATGTTCATATTTAATCCATGTTCAATTAATGAGGCAACACTGCAGTACAAGGTGAGTGTAAACTTGCACAAATATATTTTACTGTAGTTTTACATTACTTTAATCTAAATAATAAAAAAAAGATTTTTTCTTTAGACTCACAAGAGGTAAAAACAGGCTGGAGAAGCTCCCCCTGCAATAAATAACACACTGACTTCCACAAGTAAGATAGAAAAACTGCATCCTGAAGCACAAATCTAGTAGTAGCACTTATAGGTGAATAAGCTGAGTTTTATTCAAGCCAGAAAACACCATGGTGAGTCATTTTCATGTTTGACAGCTGACTGTAGTCGCCATTGTAAAATTTGCGAAATAGGCTACCGTCGGAAGTATGAGGGTAACACAACTTAGTGTTGATGGGAACCGAATTAACAGAGTTTATTCAAACAGGAGATTACCATATTTGTAGGTCTAATAATTATCACTTAGCCTATATAATTATAAGCATTAACTGTGTACGTTTTCAATTTCTGGATTGCAATAATTTAATATTGTGCATATTTTACAGCAGATTATTTTAATATATTTCAAATTTCTTCTAAGAATTGATGATCGTTAGACTATACATGTATTTGAAAATTAAATACTGCATGTACGTTTTATTTGTTTGTGTCACGGTTCATTAGCTAGATTTCAACTTCAGAGCCTAATAAGTACGCTGAGTACGCTGCTTCACTTCACGTTTTGCAAGCAAAAGCATTAAGTTGTGTGCTGATGCCGAGAGGACCCGCGTCTCCAATCTGTTTTACTCTGTTCTTCACATATTGTACAGTAAACCGAGACATGAGAGAATCCATGTCTCTGAGCTGCAGCATTTAAACCTTCACCTTATCTCCGCCAAAAGAGCCTTAAATCACGTCAAGGTGTATCAGACAGCTGTTTCTTCTTCAGAGCTGTCAACAAGACTGAGAAGCATCTCTTTCATTTATGAACATAAAATCTCGGCTTTTCTAAGTGAACCAGAAATGTATGCACTAAACATCTTTAGTGTTTCAGAGTTTAGGTGGTAGGCCTATTTTACAATGCCCAAAAAGAACATTATGATTTCGCTGTTCTTTTAATTTTATCACAGGTTAATGAAGAACAGAGGTCGGTGTTCCCTTAAACTTTTACGTTAACTATGAGTTCAAAAAAATTTTTTTTAAATGATTAAACTCGAAGAAAAAGATCATGCTACAAAAATCATATTTTGTAGAGTGTAACAGACTTGTTTTGTACTGGAAACATTTAAAATCATTTTTGAACCGTGATATGTAGGCTAATCTAAATTCTCCGTTACACCAGACTGATCCTGAAGACTTTTACAAATTAACTCCCTAGTCTCTGTATAATTAATTAGGCCTAGCTGAAAACAAATAAATGTTTTCAACCGACTCAAATTACATGCGGAAAAAATACAAGCGCAGCCTTTCTTCCCGATATCAAAATTATACTGGAATAAAAACGAGGAAAATACGTTCCACTAATATGTCAGCGATTGAACAAAAACACATTTCCTTCTTGACAGCATACGCTGTAGAGTTTAATGAATAAAAAGCTAAATGTCATCCTTCCCCTGTTCTTGTTTGGGTGCCTGTACGCAGCATATCAGCTCTTACCTGCATGCCCGATGTCTTCTGCCATCCGATCTAAGTCTCCCTTAATGATCATCTCAGCAGTCTCTAGGAGTCATATCTGACGTTTCAGCTTTGAACTGCCAGCCTCCAAAAAACCATGCCAGTTTTCCGAGCGCGTCTGCCAGCTCTTTTTTTATGATTATTAATTGATATGAATTTCTTGTCGCTCCTTAGGTCCGTCCTCCCACCCACTTTCCTCCCTCTCCCTCTTTTCTCTGTGACTCTCTGCCCCTCCTTCTCATCCCCTCCTATCAAAAAAAAAAAATACGTGCTCAAACCAGCATCAGTTTCCTCCTATTTTTTTCTTGTAATTTCCTTAGCTATTTTTGAGTTGGGGCAATAACGCGCACCGGGATGATAATGGAGCCTCTATGCGCCTTAAGTGTTTTAGCGCCCCGTGTGATGTCAGTCTATAATAAAACTAAAAGGTAACATCGAGGGCAGGAACTTCAAGTGACCCCGACTTGAACTTTTCAGCACATCGTCTTAAAGAGACAGGCAGCTATTGTATATACGCATATGTTGCATATTTATGATCAGACACGCCACTTAAACTTTGGAGAGGCGTTTAATGATGGAAAGAACTGATTAGACCAAGAGTTGTTCAAGCTTTCCATGTCAAGGACCTTCAAGGAATTAGACCCCCCCCCCATACACACACAAACACACACACACCATAGTCTATGACACACTCACACGCGCACACACACATCATCACTACCACCACCATAGGCCTATTTAATTTTATTTTGTCCATGAGGCCAAAATTCAGTCATAATGTTGACTTTTTGTTGAGTTCAGGAAATCTATTCGCAACTGCTGTATTGTGTAACTGTACACGTTTTAATTGAAAAATCAAATAAACATTTAAATAAGGCAGTCTTTCCCCTTCCCTGCAGACCTCAAAATTGGACCCTTAATATGGCCACTGGCTTCACTTAAAGTGGAAACGGAGAATTGGCAAACCACTTCAACACTTTAAAACATCTCTTTCTCTCTGTCTCTCTCTCTCTCTTTCTTGCTCGCTCGCTCGCTTGCGGTCTCTCTCTCAGGTAAAACACCTGCTGTGTGTGGCTTCAAAAAATCTTCATCCGTCACCTGCCCATGGAGATTGAATTGGACAGCATTACTGGCTGTAGATTTACAGACAAATGTCCCCTGATAGCTGCCAACACAAGGACATTGGGGTCATTTTAAAAATAAATAACGGAGCCTAAAACTTGTCACGTCCCTAGGCCTACCTACAATGGCTTGATTGATTGATTGATTGATTGATTGATTGATTGATTGATTCATATTATTATGATGGTAATATTGTGTAACTAATATGTGTGTAACTATAGACACGTTTTGGCATTACAAATGCATCAGTAAACCTATTCACCTGAACAGAACCATCGCTATCATGATAACATCAAACATGGCATCAAAATAAATTATGAAAACATTTTAATTTTTGTGGCTTTTATAAATTGCATGTTTGTGTCTTACTGTACGCCAAATCGTATGCTAAAATAATGCTCTCAACAATACGTTCAGTGTGTTGGGTCATGTAATTATAGCCTATAAAGATTAAAAATAGAAAAATATAGCCGAAGTTACTGTATATCAGATAAGCTTTAGGCCGGACATGCCCATGTGATCCAGATGCTCAAACTTTGTACTGAACATCAGGAACATCGGCTCAAAACGAAAAGACCCATTAAAACCTGGATAAACGCATTAATGTAGTCCACTAAAAGCTGCCCATTATGACTCAGCGGGTGATCACAAGTCTGCATGGATGCTCTACGTGCCTCCCTGCCGTATCACAATCTTACCTCGGACTCATGTCTGGTGCTCTGGCCGTATGTTTGCTCTCCTTTTCGGCATTCCCTCATTAGGAACTCTGCGTTTCCTCCGAGTCCAGCTCTCTCTATCAAAAACGTCTCTTCTGCGTATATTTAGAGCCCTCTCTCTCCCGGTTTCCCCCTTCTTTCACCCTCTTCCATACACCGAATTTCTCACGTGTTAACAAGACTATCTGACACTTCAGAGTGTTTGGGGTCCGGTCGGACCAAATCTGCCGGCGAAGACTTTACGCGCACAGCGACACCCAATGGTGCACTCCGCGGCAGCGAGTCCCACTAACCGTAACCCATCATCAAGGAGGGCATGATGTGCAGTGGTTTGGGGGGAGATTGAAAAACTGGAAAGTTATTAATTCTAATTTGTGAGCACCGTTTAAAAACACAACTTTTTACAAATGATAGATAAGTAAAGTGAGTTCAGGTGAGTTAGCCGTTAGTGATAAACATCCTTTATATTCATAATATAAATGTCCGGTGTGGGAATGACTACTATGATATTTTACTTAAGGAAAGGTAGCAGCACACTGTAAAAATAAAAGTAAAATATCTGTATGTTAAAAGTACAAAAGTAACGAAATATACTTTTAAGTACTAAAGGTAGCCTTTTACTTTTAGTATTTTTCTCCTGCCAGTGTCATAATATCATCTATTATTTGATCATTGTCATTGGCTCTTTAACAGTTAGCTCCTACTTTGATGTTGGAAGTTAGTCAGTGTGGACTACTTTTAACAACTTTGTACAGCAAGGCAGTTTATCTCTCTGTAACACTGCATCACATTTTAAAGACTTATTATATGTTTTGTTTGTTTTATTGCCATCAGATGCAAAGTGCAAGCTTTCCCTCAGAAATGTAGTGTAAGTAATTAGTATAGCATGTTCAAGTACCTCAAATATTTTGATCAAGTGCAGCAGGCTACTTGAGTAAATGTACTTAGTTAAAGTACTTTTAACCACTGAAAAAGTCAATGTTGTAGCCTGACTGTCTGCAAATCAATTGCACTCTAACCTGTCATGCAAAAGAAAATAATGCTAATGCTTAATTGATAACATGTACGTCAGTTTTTTGTTGTTGTTTTCTGTTTTAACCATCACATGGATTATTTACATTTCTATGAAAAGGGTAATTTAGAAAACATGTCAAGAAAAATGGTGAGTCTGTATATTGCTTAGTGACTGTAAAAAAAAAAAATCATTTTGATTTTGTACACTGTAATTAGCAGGAGTCAATAGGTTTCTATAAACATTAATTTACTAAGGCATATTCAATCCACTGTATTTGAATGGATTATTGTCAGACAGGCACGTCTGTTATTATTCGTTCAAGTCTTTCCATGGCCATCCTGAGGTGTTTGAAAGACCGCAGATTGAAATTGATGAAAGTAATTATTTTACCATCACTGAGGTCGTTAACAGACGGCCTATGTGATCCAGTGAAACACTTTCAAGGCTAAGGCCTATTTATGTTTGTTCTGATCACAGCAGCAGCTGACAATCTAATAAAGCATGCAGGGTCTCTTCCTCTTTAAATTGTCCGAGTCCAGGGTGCTGGTGTTTCATTGAAGTGATCCGAGCCACCTCAGGAGCCTGTTGGAGTGGAGAAAGGTATTGTCTCTCACTTCCATGTTCCCTTGATGAACTGCTGATAACCTCACAGACAGAGGTAGGCAGACCTGTGCAGGAGAATGGATCTGTTGTATCAAGGATGTGACCGCGTGTTTCGATTCATGGTCCAAAATAGTTTTTTCCACCTAGGGAAACACATAGTGATGTCATACACTGCTTGTCAGGTTGTGTCTTTTACACAGCTTGCTTTGTTTTTTGTTTCAATTAACACACCTTTTAAAAAAATGTAACTATAGCTGGTGGTGTTATTTAACCCCTACAGTCCCAGGCACAAAACTGCATTTTTTTGTGCTATTGTATGTACTATATGTGATTATTAGCTCTATCTTTTTGGCTTTAAATAGTGATGTATTGAACTTTTTTTTCAAGACATCCAGGTCTATTTATAAATGATGAAAAAGGTGATGTGAATAATTGCATTCACGATATCTGATAGATTACACGGATGCAGACTTACAATACATTTTATTAGGAATATGATGATGATGATAGCTTGTTACAGTACAATAATCCAATTAATCAGTGAAATAGGTGAGGTACTTGGCAGTGACAATGTGCCCATAGTAGTTGCATAACCAATAAACAACAGAGGCAAAAGTTGATTAAATGCAACTACATACCTTTACTTGCAGTAACTTTTTTTCAGGTGTTACTCAAATCACACTATTTCACAAGCCGTTCATAGGGTTCAAAGGTCAAAGCCTAGACTGTGAATGGTTTACTAAAGCAATAAAGTGTGTTAAAAGCAAAGAAAATGGTTTTGATATGTTAACGGTGGCATGTGTGACGGAAGAAAAAAGTGTTTTAAAAAGTATGATACTATACAGTAGTAAGCCTATGTTGTTAATTTCAGTTTCTTTGTGTGTCTTAGCGTTTGCCCACATACACTTTATCTCACTAATCAACCAGGACTGCGCTGGAAAAAAACTTTCAGCCTGTCAAAACACAGTTGAACATACCGTAAGCTGGAATGAAGCAGAAATTTTGAACTTTTAATGAACTGAAATTGCTGGTTGTAAGCAATGATTCAATTAAAGTTGTGAGAGCTGAGCCTCGAACACAGCCCAGAGAGCCCATCCCAAATACTGTACACATCTACTTCCCCAAAGACCACTCAGTGAGGAACCAGAGCTGGAGATAAGGCAGGCTGGACAGCCAAATCCCTAACAGTCAGCTGTCACCCTCTAAATCACACACCTTTCTCACCATTTCCCCCAAGTTTAAGCAAGCATTGCAGGTTTTACATGTGACATCTTGCACAAGCTTTGTGAGCTGGATATGGAAACACACTGAGGAGGTGAATATTCTGAACTGAGCCAACTTTTTCAGATATCTGTGAAAAATATGTTGCAGGGTCACCATGTCTGTAAGGTCCAAAACCACCTTGTTTGAATTTAAGTTTTGAGCATATTGTAATCGCGTTATTATTGCTCCATTCTTGTCTGCCAGCGCAGGGAAACACCAAGACTGGACAATAGACAGGACAGTCTAAAAGCAATCTTAACACCTTGAAACAGACCATCTAAGTGTAATGTCCCACACTTTTCTCAACTACTCACATGAAGCCTTGCGCTCTCTCTTCTTTCTTTCATTCTCATCAATCATCCCTCTTTCCGTTCTTTCTGTCCAGTGGACATGGCCACACATATCTCCAGATGCTTGTTGTGACCGCCCCACCATACCAGACACACCCCCCTCCAGCTCCAGATTCCCTTCACCACGAAAAATTGAACGGTAGGCTCAGAATTTACACACAGACCTCTCTTAATTCATTGTAATGAGCAGTTTTGCGACAGCTTTAGAGCATAGGCGTGCAAGGCATGTCATTTAAATGAGCAGAGCTGTTGTGTGCGTTTGGTCGCTATTCTAGTTTGCCCATCTGCTTGTGATGGACGACTATCGTGCCATGATTAGAGCCAGATCAGAAATACTTGATTTTTTTCTTCCACAAAGAGAAACATGTATGAATGCAAAATAGTTTCTGGTTTGGGGAATGCTCATGCCATACGATGTTTTATTCCCCAAATATTTTTGGTTATCTTGCATTCATCAGGGTGGTATATGAGGTTGTTTGTTGTTGTATTTGCAGTCCACGAACAAGCCATGTGAATTTGCAAGAGAAATATAGCTTACAATAAATAAAAAGTTACAAAAACTAATACAACCATTTTTACAGAATAAAAAAAATACAATCATCTCAATTGTTTTACATTTGGGGAAATACATATTTTTGCTTTCCTGCCAAGGTCAATGCTAGTATCATGTCTGCATGGTAAATATGAAGCTACAGCCAGCAGGCAATTAGCTTTGGTTAACATTAACACTGGAAAAAGGAAGAAACTGCTAGCCTTGCTCTGCCCAGTGTTTAAAATATCTGCCTACGAGCACCTCTTAAGCTTGCTAATTAGTACATTTTAGGACAGAGCCAGGCAAGCTAAGTCTCCCTGCCTCCAGTCTAAGATAAGCTAATCTACTGCTGGCTCCAGCTTTATATTTAGCTTACAGAAAGGAGAGTGGTATCGATCTTCTCATCTAACTCTAGATAAGAAAGCAAATAAGTGTATTTTCCAAAATGTTCAACTGTTTCTTTAAACCAACAACGGGTTGAATTGATTAATATACCACCCCAATGAAGACAATAGTTGAAACCAATTGGTCAGTACAGCTGTTCATATTGAAGTTGTCCAGCTTGTTTATTTTTGATTATAATGAATGCAAGGTAGTAACATCTTTGAGAATGAAACAAAAAGTTTGAATTTTCATAATGGAGGGATAAGAATAGGTTCTTATCCCTTATTGTATAAATCAAAAAGACTATAAGAAGCTGTATAAACAATTTTACAAGATCCACTTAGTGGCTTTTCTGGAGCTTTTGATTGATCACAGAATCTTCCACAGCTGAGTTTGCACAGTTGTCATGGAATCCATTTTTCTTAGCACATAGTAATAAGTAAATTAAGAATTAATCAAGCTCATGTGACACGACCAAAAACTCCACATTAGCTACTAAATGGCCTGGTGTTGATATTGTTTTGTGAATTGCTGTTTCCAAGGTCAAGAATGAACATTTAATCTTGACTATAATAAGCTGTAAACACAAAACTGAAAAAAAATTCTGGACTTGATTGAACTGGAGTTGTGTATCTGGCCACCTGACAAATGCAAGTCCCGTAATCATTCTCCTTTTTGTTGTGGTTTGGTTTCCATCATCATCTGAAGGAAAATATATCACTCTATAGCAGTTAAATGCTCTAAAATGTTCACAATTAGTCGGCAGCTTTGTCCAGCTGCTATTTGGTGTGGAGCAGGTAGTGTACAGTTGGTGTTTAGAGGTTCTTTGCTTAAAACAGCTGCTGGTTCCAAAAAACAACGCCGATGAGAGCAGTTAGACTAACCCAAAACAGTGAGCTGAAAGATGCTAAAATGCTTAGTAAAGTCAGTTTATTACTACCAGCAAGCCCTTTCACGTAGAAGTTGCTGTGTTAGTTTTTGGCAGCTGATCTCATCACTAATGCCTGCAATAACATGGAATGAGACAACAAAATAACTCATAAAACATTTTATTTATATTGAGTCAGAGAAGGTCAAGCAATGCGCATTTCAACATTAACTTGAACTCCAGTGTGGGAATATGATTAAATGTGTGTTATCTCTGATTATGTGTGTTTGTGTGTAGGCCAGTTTGATGGGCGTCTGTGCAGCACATGGTTGTCCGATGCATGGTCTCTGCTCCCTGGTCTCTCCTCATTAGCCTCACACAGTCCAGCCATTCCCCTCTCGCCCCTTCACCTCCTCCCACCTCCTCACTCTCTCTACCTTCCACTCACAACGCGCACAAGGGGAAGAGCAAATCTTTTGTTTTCTGTGTCCGACCTGCACCCTGTTCCAGCACTCCTCCTTTTCTCTCCTTCTCTTCTCCACTGACTAAATCTCTTTTCCGGCTTGATACTGCTGAAAACCATATGGTGTGTGACATCATCAGGGCAGGAAGCAGAGAGAGGGGAATGGTAGAGCAGGAGAGAGATTGGCTTGCCAGGTCTCTGTGCAGTGATGTCAGCAGAAAAGCACTCTGGGAGGCCCGTTGGGGGGTGAGAGCAGAGCAGGTTGGAAATTTTATCTTTTTTTTTTCTTCATATTTCACTCCCACCTGGATAATCAGGGGCCGAAGGAGGGCAAGTAGAGAGGCAGCGTATATTTTGAACCTTGATGTGATTCGTTAACATGTCAGGTCATGAACTGTTGGGCTAGTGTGCCTAGTTTACATTTGTGTGCAGGTGCTGTGCGACAACTTTCTCCAGAAATTAAGAATGTCAATCAGAGGGATTGCATGTTGTTCCTGTGATGCTAAAAAGTTCTGCAGATCATCTACCTCTTGCTTTTAGTCGCTGGCAGTTCCAATCTGCTCACCAGGCTTTATGTCTGTCAACCTCCCTCCCACCCCCTTTTGTTCTCTGGGTGAACTCTCCAGCTTTGTTGTGAGATCCTGGTCTCCATACCATCACTGTGGACCCATCCAGCTCTCTATCAGCACACACAGAGACACACATAAACACTCAGTTTGCGACTCACACACCATCTCGCTCCATCACACACATGCACTAAAATACCCTTCCCCTCTGATTAATGGCAGAGCTGGGGAGGGTGCCAGGCAAGGCGGGAAGGCATTGGAGGAGAGCAGAGGAGCAAGGAGAGAAGAAGAGAAGGAGAGGCTGCTGCAGCTGTGGTTTTGGAGTCGGTCTCTGCACCCCCTTGCTGCCCCCTCTCTCCATCTCCTCTCTGGCTCCTCCAGGGACACACGCCTTGGCCAGGCACCAGGAACCAGGGAGTCAGGACCAGGCTAAGAGGGAGAAAAGGGGGAACAAGAGTGGGAAGGAAGGATATCACAAATGAAAGAGAAAAACAGAGCTGACCTAATACAAACATATTGTCAGGCAGCACCTACACAAACAGGAGAGCATAAGATGTCCCTCAAAGGGTTTTATGAGCAAAAAGGTACAAAACATCATATTTCCAAAAAAACAATTGAGTATGTTAGTTTGACTACTTTATACTGGTTCTGTCATTCAGTTTTATTTGCTACAAAATTAATACTCAGCTTTGTAAAAAAAACTATATTGAATGAATGAATATTTTTAATCACCTAAAGAGTTTAGTATTTTTATATGCAAACCACTGCATGGAACTACTGTTACCAAATTTATTCTTTTACATTTCGCAGGCTGCATATTCTCCACATGGGGTGCTATTTAAGTTGTCAGATAAGAACTGCCTTTGGGTGCGTTTGAGACGACAGCGGCAGACCTCTGACTGCAGGGGTGAGGTATAAAAACACTGCCATCAAGTTAGATAAATTCTACTACTCGTAGAGTGTGTGAGCTTAGAACAATGACTGATCTCACAGCATTTTCCTTTGCAATCAGATCAGGCAAAAGGTGGTTCCTACTTGGTGCAGCCGGGGAGAAAAGCAAACTTAGTCATCGTATTGTGGCATGTTAACATTTTGCAGTGCTGGCGGAAGTTGGACAAAATTTCTCCAAATGTCCTGCATTCATCAAGTTTAGCATGTCATATCAGTGTTGCCTCTTACAGGCAAGGAAAATAAAAACTGCTACAATCTTATCACTCAGGCCACCTGCAGGCAGTGAGTTTTTTTAACTGCAGGTTTTTTATTTCTTTTGTGTGTTTGTTATTTTACTTTTAATGGTACACTATATTACTTTAAACACTATATTATTATAAAATTCTATCTCCCATCCTGGGACAGAGGACTCAACTAAGAGCAAGGAGAACTCAGTCAGCCTATTCTTCCCAGAATTCAACAGTTGTAACACTCATTACCTGATGGTGGCACAAGTGTCAAAACTGCAGAAGCTAGAATAGGATAGAATCTACTTTATTGTCCCCTAGGGGAAATTTGTCAGTACTCAAAAGTGTGTATTGCATAGTAGTAGCTGCCCTTACAGACAATAAATAAACATAAAATACATATAACAGCTGAAGACGTGTGCGTAGGCTACATACACACTCATGACACATCCAATAAAAGATTTTTTTTTTAAATAATTAAAAAATAAAAAATAAGAAACAAGCAGAACACCCCTTCATTGCACACTTCCCAGGCCTCTAAAGATGCTGGCCATTGTCATTGGTACCTTTTTCTAAATGTAAGAAATGTGGTTATAAGCAGAAGGTTGGCTAATCTAATCCCTTTGTATGCAGTGGGTGTGACTAACACTCTCACCTCGGTCAACAATCAAACACTTACTGCCCTCTGAGCAGTTTATTGCAATTGCTGAAGTGAACCGTTCATCCTCCAATATCAAAACACTGAAGTTGTATTGGACATCAATTGGGGGAAAAAGGTTATTTCCTCAGAACAGCAATGAAAAGAAACTTTGTGTTTCCTGTACATTTAATCTGTTTGCCAAGACCAGCTCTTCTTAAGGAAGATGTGGAATGATGAGGATGGAAAGAGAAATTGCACAATTTATAAGCATGTGGGTGGATGAACCTAGAAGAACAGACACTAGATGAACACTTTTGCTCTACACATGGCTGGCTTGCTCCTCTTTTGTAATCTTGTCAAAAGTACTTGTAATAAATTCAGCATTAATGCATACAGAGATGGAAAATGTCCTTTTAACAGTGAAGATGGTGTGATTTGTCATAGTTGGGGGAGGTGTCAACAGAGGGCTCATTCTTATTGAATTTGAGATAAGCTTGTCAGCTCTCCACTTCATGCTAGCTCTTATGCATTGAGCTATGGCTTTGTTTGGTAGCCTGTCTCAACATATGCAGGGTGTTTGGGTATGTCTATCCGTGTTTGAACCAAAAATGTGATCTCCTATACCCCACTGCCCTGCAGTCCTGGGTTAGTGCGTATTTAAGGCCTATTCTCTTTCTCCTCTCCCCTACTATGCTCAGTGTTTTATGGGCTGTGTGCTGCGGTGCAGTGACCTCCCTCTCACCCCGGTGCCACCCAGCCGGTGCAGGATTCAGGCGCGCATGGCCCCTGCCAAAACCCCATAGCGCCACATCTGCAATCCATAAACGCCAGCCACTCTCACTCTCCTACTCCCTCACACACACTGCCTCAGACTCTCACACTCCTCCATTTCACTCTCTCTCTCTCACCCACTAATGTTTTATTTTAATAACCAAATTCTATGTATCCCCCTTTTTGCATTCCTTTGACTGTTTTCTCCCACCACTTCTGGTTTTATTCATGCCGAACATCAACTGGCTCTTCCCTTATCTCTCACTCCCTCACTGCCCCCTTTCTTTCCTTCCGCTTCTTTTTCCACATCCAACGGAAAAATCTCTCACCCATTATATCTTCAGTGGGAGCCAACTAAGTGTGGTGGCAGTGAACTGGGAACCACAAGACATTCCTGATCCAAACAGCACTAAGTCACCAGCGTTCATGTCTTCTGACAGCGGCCTGTGCCAAACACACACTTCACTTATGGGTTGGATTCAGCTTTACCACGTTGCAGTTAGTCCCCAAACAGCTAAATGTTTATCTGTTTCAAATTGATAGTGTCAGGGAAAAATGTAGTGTACACATCTAAACTCAGTACCATTTTTGTACATGTGTTACTTTAAGAGCATTCTCCATCAAGGGGGTATTGAATTCCCCCTAATCCTCGCCATGAACTGCTGGCCAGCAGAACACACAACACTCCTCCCCTCTGCCTTAACAAGATGTGTTGAACACATCACTGTTGTTGTGCCCTTGCCTTAATCCATGCGAAAAATTGTGAAGTGGGAAATAAATTGAGTGTTACCACTAAACTTCGAGCTTGCCCCCCATGGGCAAGAGAGACATTAGTCTTCCTCAATTGTACTTTTTTCTTCTACGTTTTCCACTGTAATCAAATAAAAAACGCACACAGTGAACTTTTGCTCCCCTAAGTTTCTTGGATCATGTTCTCCTCTCCATCCCAAAGTCTTCACCTTCTGGTTTCCCAGACATACTGGTATGCCTCTGTGGTGCAGTCCCAACACAGCCCGAGGATGAATCATGTTGCTGCAAGCATGCAAGGGCTCAGTTTTATGATAAATATTACAATTCATAAATCAACGTTTTCCTAAGCAATAAAGCATGGGGCAGGGAAGGACACAAGACTGTAGAGCATTTCAGCTTCAGTTTGAAAGCAACTGGGGTCGTGATCTAAGTGTGTGTTTGTGTTGACTAGAGCTGAAAAGGAGGCTTCATGTCAGGGTGAGACCACCATGGAGAAAGATAGAGCTGTGTGTGTGTGTGTGTGTGTGTGTGTGTGTGTGTGTGTGTACTGCTGGTAGCAAGTGAAGTACTATAAATACTTCTACTTTTAGATGTTCATACAGTTTTAGGCACACCACATCAATGTATAACAGGGTACAGGGAAGTGTAGCAAGCGACTTCCTCACACTGATATGATGTTGATGTATGAAGACTTGTAATTTCAGTTTTATGTTGTTTTAGATTGTATTAAATTCTTTTCAAGACTTGTAATTAATTAGGTTTTGGTAGCCTCTTTTTGGCCACTGAGGCGTGTTTGTGATGAATGATTATTCAAACAAATGAACCTGACAGCTGCCATTTCTCAAAATCTTAAAGGCCACAAGTCATTCATTGAGATATTATGAAAAAGAATTGCTTAAAAGCACAACTTGGGAGTTCTTTTTCCATGATTAAAGTTCCCCAAATATCTCTAACATTATCTATATAATTTTGTCCCGTTAGTACATTTTAATGTGGCTGCAGGCTTTAAGCCACATCTGTATGACTTCAAGGAGTTTGCCAGCGTAATGGGCTTGATACTGTACATGACTAAAGTAAAAACTATTAGTGACCTGCCAGTTCATGTGGAAACAGCCCTCATTTTTACTTACTGATGTACTTTTTAGTACAACACAGACACAGCTATTTGTTCAGTGGTGGTCACTCAAATATTTTGAAGCTATTACAATAGAAGTTGAGAGTTGCTCAACAAATGAGGAAGCTTTGTGAATACTTATTCTTCATTGCCACCTAGTGGTCAAAAAAGACTCAGCAACTGAAGGCTTAGTAGCAAAACGGAACAAGATAAACAATTAAACAGGAGATACTTTGGATCAAAATAGGTTTATTTTATTACACATTACACTTTTTGAAAATGTCATGTGATCACACCGATACATGTCCTGTGTCTCTCTTGCACTGTCATGTTGTCCTTCCACTATTCCATTTCCAAGTCATCCATGTCCACAGTTCCTTCTCTCTTGACCCAGGGTAAAGGCGAGGGCACATAGGGGTCATATGTCCAGCGAGGATACACTCTCTTGTACAAATTCATCAAGACCGTGTCTTGAGAGCGCAGTTGATTATCAAATACACACTTCATGTGACCATGTGTTCCTGAAAAAATAAAATTTGGTAGTCAGAATTCACAATAGATAACAGCATAACAAATTGCTGACACTGAGGTTTTGTTGTCAAATTTTCTCACCTAAAGCCTCCTTGATGTGGCCTCTCCGACCCCACTTTGTCCGCAGCTCCACTGGCTTGAACCAAAGTATATCATCTGTCACAGAAAGAAAAAGGTACAGTAAATTATGAAGCTTAAAGCCACAGAGGTCAAACATTATGTAATATTCTGTAGTCATAGTAAGAAAAATAAGAGAATGTCCTCTCACCCCTGTTAAAGAACATGTAACGGACAACTGCAGAGCGCCGGTTAATTTTGAACGGGTGTCCACTGAGTACTATCCTCTTCAGCACAACGCGCTGAGGGTCACAACTGAGCAGACTGCCTGTAGCCACTAGGTCCTGGATGCCTAAAAAGACAGACGAGGAATTAGGATAATTAAATTAAACAGACAACAGAATGGACGGTCAAAAGTTTAAAATCAAGGCAGCCAGACCTAATGAAATCTACTGATGTATAGACAAGATGTTTCATCTCACCATCATTCCTTTGTTTGAAGAGCAGGACTCCCGCAGGGGAGAAGGTGATGGGAGCGTACACGGACACCACACTGGGGGCGTCTGGCCTGAGGAAGCGCTCCATCTTATGCTTGTCAGCTAAAGAAGAGCAGAGCAGAGTTCATCACTCAAAAATCAACTTATGACTGTATACCCAGGAGCTAAATCTGTTTCAGACCACTTTTTCTACAATCCTTTTGCTACTCTATTTTTGAAACTAAATACAATTACTATACGTGACTACATAAATGAGGCTATTTATAGCTTGCAGTTCCTCTGGTGCATGTATTGGGAGGATTTTAAAAATGATTGTTTTGTTAAGAAGAGCTTGGTGTTCTACCTGAGGTGTGCTGAGAGAAGATGGGAGAGGCCCGAAACCTCCGAAATCCACAGTGGAACACCAGCTCCTCTTTAGACTTGATCGGCTCTGTATTGCTGGGATGTCTCCTTACCAACAGGTGCATCACTGACATCTGTGCACAGAGGAAAAAATTATTAGGCCAGACAAGTCAAAAACAATAATACTGTACTGTCAAGTGTGATGATGTTTCAAATGAACAGTTACAAATAACACAAAGGCTTTGGGATGTCAAAACCTTGGACAATACCTTCTGTTCATGAGGCAAGAGAGACACCAGCATCAGAGGTCTGCCTGACTGGACACTCTCCATCACAGAAAGAGGCACATCAATGATGTGCAGGGTAACATACCAGCCCACCTGAAACAGTAGGGGAAACGCGGTCGATGAAGCCAAAAATCTAACAAAAGTGCATTTATAATTTAAGTTTTTCTTCTTTTCTTTTACCATGGCTCCCTCTTCCTCAGTTGCAGCTTCAGCCAGTATGCGGTGGCGAGTGCGTTCAAAGCTCTGGAACTGGAAGATGCGCGAGTAGTTAAGAGGCAAGTTCTCCATGGGGTCCCAGGGTGAGGAGCGGAAACTTTTTAGGCCTCTATAGCGCTGGAACCTAAACACAGATCATAGCAAAGGGATCGAGTGAGGAAATCAAACTATACAAATGAATAGGTTTTCCTTCCAACCTAAATTCATATTATTTACATTATTTATCCTCATATTATTCCTCATCCTACATAAAAGCAGCAGAACTGACCTCATTCTAGCTGCCATGTCGAGTGGTGTGTCAACCTCATCAGGAAACATTTCATTGGCTCGAGCCTCACGGTAGCGTTTTAGGCCTTCTTCTTCTGCAGCTTCATCAATGTGCTCATCATAGCGCTGATCTGCTCCAGCTCGCTCTGTGGTGCACACCTCTTCTTCTTCCTCCTCCTCCTCTTCTTCTTCTGAGACACAGCCTGAACCTGGCTCCTGAGCACAGAGTACACAGTATACTTTTCTAGTCTAGCAGCCCTGAGCCCTATTAATATTACAGGCATAAAACAGAGAATGACACTGACTCTGAGTAAGTATACATACCTAGACCCTTGTACTAGATAAGTGAAGATATTAAAAAAGCAATAAATCCAATCAATCCCTTTGTACAAAACCAAATCCATTTATACGTAGATGAACAGGTGTCTCTGCTATTCTCTTCTCAGTTCTGTATTCCTGTTGTTGCACTCCCTTATTACAAAGCAACTTTTTTACCACAACTTTTTTCTAATTCACCAAGGCAGCCTTTTACCTCCCTAGTTTAAGAATGGCAGTCAATATTTTGCAAACAATGACCAGATGTACATGTTGGGAACACAAGTGTGGTCAAAGAGATTCTAAGAATAGAAATTTTAATTGTATAATAGCCAAACATAAATAAAGACTAACCCAGCCACAATAAGAACAGTGTTTTCAGCAGAATTGTGCTGTGATAAGGAATTGCCAAAACTCTAACTATGGGGCTCTCTGGTTTGCATATATTTAAATGTTGTGTGTTCCCTGTGTGTCTACGACTGTCGCCAGTCTTTCCAGACATTCACTCTTACAATATCTAGAAATTCAACTTCAGTGACCAATATTTTTGTATGAGGGAATGAATTATCAAAGACGGCATGCTTTACAGTGCTCCCTAACCTGGCAAATTGGAGGCAGAGCGAGACACATTAAGGGGAAGCACTCAGCAAGGGGTTGATTCACAACCTTTCCCACATCCCTGGCGCAATAATAATAATCATTATCATTTGAAGTTCCCCTTTTCCTATTGTTACCCTCTCCTAAATACGTATTCCTGTGTGCTAACCTTGACATCAAACACATGCTAATAACAATTACATATCATAATGAACCCATTGCATAAGGAGAGTTTCCCCGACTTCTTTTCAAGCAGAGTTGGAAATAAATAAATGTCCGACCACTCCCTTCGTCCAGACAGGAACTCCTGTTCACAGGACAGGAAGACAGGAGGCTTCTCTCGGGACTCCTGCTCCAAACACTATTGTTGTTGTGAGCAGCCTGGCACTACAGGCCAGAGACAGACACTGAGAAAACAAACAGTGCCTTTCAGTTACGAGGTGCACTGACTGTGGATCACGTATGCATTGCTCCAGCCCCGGAATTACTGACACCCAGACTTCATAGCTTCTCCAGATTACTGTCCTCATCATCTTCCATGAGATTACACTGTCGGGACTACAGTCACACTGTTGCTATGACAACAAGAAGCGACCGAACAAACTATCCCTTAAAGTTGTGTTCAGTCTTAACTTGTGCTGAAACTATTAACTGATACATCAGTGACGAAAATTATTCAACAATTATTTAATAACTAAGTAAGATTCAATTATCAAATTATATTTTGAAGTATTTGCAGACTCCCACTTCTACATGGTGAAGGTTTCAGCATTTTCTCAAACTCATAAAATTATAAATGAATTTCATTTGTTTTTTGGTGTTTAGAGAAAATCAGCTTTTGAAAATAAAAGGATTTGTGAACTTCCAATGGCCCTTTGTTCTTATAAATAATTACTGATACATTTAAGTTAGTTGACATCCTAGACTGAACACCTCAACTTATTCAAATTCATTTGATCATTAGGGTGTTTTTGTGTTTATTCACCACAAATAGCATTTTGCTTCATTATTTTAGTACATTCAGTGCCAATTTTAGTTTTTGAGGCTAAAACATCTTTAGTTCATTGTGTGCCACCTAGTGTCTGCATCTGTTTGCGCCTTGCTGTTTTTCACAAGACACTCTATACAATCATTCTGCCTCTTGAACCCACTTCACATTGTGGCTGATTTGAAACATAGCTATTCAGCTGTTGCTCTCAAGCGTGAAGTCTCAGACTGAAATTTTAATTAAGATGTACAGGATGCCAAAGAGAATTATAGTCTGATAATCTGGTCATTTTTGTCATGTGTGCACCTGTGGAAGCACTATGGACTAGAGGTGGCTCACTGAACTTCACAGCCCTAGTTTGAGTCATAAAAATGCCTTTCAGTGTATACCTGAGAGTTATTCTCCTCATCATCATCTCCATCCATGGCCTCATCCAACATGTCATCATCATCATCATCACTGCTTTCTTCATCCATCTCTCCATTCTCCTCCTCCTCTTCATCAACAATCCACGTGGCCTGGTAGTCTGATGTTCCTTTAGGCACCTTCATCACACGTTTTTTCCTCCTGGCCTCTAAACAGCAGAGAGAAAAATCAACAAAACATTAAGACTCATGTCTTATTGCAGCAGGTTTAACTGTATACAGACAATCTGAAAAAGCTATGTCTACATGTTGCTTTCTTTTAATCAAGAAAGCAACATGTAGACATTATTTTAATATGTGTCAGGTAGTTGTAGGCAAAGAAAATATTGCTTTGTACAGTTTGCTCTAAGCTAACTAAAGTGGAAATCACAGCCATGTACACGTTCCTTGTTTCTGTAACTAATTTTGATTCATCAAATCCGTTTAGCAAACATCTATCAATCTGATTCTAAGACATCATTTGATGGTGTAATATAAAACTGTGATCACGGCAAAACCTGGCAGTTTCCTTAATACAATTATTTTCTTGGTCACTCGAAGGCTTGCCAAAGTGACCAATCTCTGAACAGAATTGCTCCAAAAAAACAAAACAAAACAAAAAACTGTTAGACTGTACTGAAATTTTTAATCTAACCAAATCAGTTGTGAGGCCTCAACTCCCTACACTGAACAACATCATATTACAAATTGTATCCCCTCAAAATGCCAATATGTGTAAATTCTGTCTCTTCACCTTCAGCTTCCAGCAGCTCGCTCTCAGTTGGCCACGTCTGCTCTCCATCCATGGGGTCCACCTCAGCCTCTGCCAGCAGACTTTCCCTGACGGATGGGTCTGCTTTCATGAGCACCCGCACTGCAGCCTCATCTTCACCTCCATCCTGTGGGAAACACAGATCACTGGGGTAAATGGGATACTCAACCTAATAATTAACACTTAGTGGGACATTCACATTACTTATTATTTTTAAGAAAACGGGAGGGGTTTCCATTCTTCAATTGTTCTTTCAGTCAGTCACTCTTTTCATTCATTAAACTATAATATGAAAATCTGATCAAGTTTATGACTGCTTGTTGTTAAGGTTCCGTTATTGCTGCATAGTAAAGTAGTTAAAAATGTACATATATATGAGAAGCGTACACTCTACTATACCACCGTAACATGAGGTCAACTTGATATTGAGTGTTCAAGTTTCAACTCTCTTTATTTTTTATACCGTGTGAAAAACAGAAGGCTGCCTCCAAAGGTGAAAAAAACAAATACCTACAACACTGATACGGAAACTAGTCGGAACACCTACCTGCATGTCAACGTCTCCTCCTTTGCCAGGCTTTGCTGGCCTGGCTGTTGTTAAGTTGAGAGGAAGAGGGTCTGGTGGAGCATCAATCTGACTAAGCTGAAAGTCTCCATGTCCAGTGATGTGCACCAGCCTGTCAACCCGTAGAGGACGGCCACGGACATACCCAGAGACACAGAGGGTCCCCAGGCCAGTGGGTCCACCACCTGTACCCTCACTAGGGCTGTTGGGCTTAAAAGTGACATGCTGAGCCAAAAGATGGGAACGTCTGGAGCGGAAACCAAGTTTTCTCTGTCTCTGAGTGCCCAGGTGTCTGAGAAGTAGAGTGGCATCCTGCTCCGAATCCAGAGGGAAAATACGGGCATCAGGAAAACGGATCTCAGTGATCTTTGACAGAGCTCTCTTGGACTCAACCCTCTTCTTCACAAGAAGATCAGACACACCCTGACACACCAGTGCTACATGGGGTAAATGAAGAAATAGATACAAGTCAGAAACTATTTATAAGATCTAGTGCAACAATTTAGCACAGTCTCACTGGAGCTCATAGCTCCAGCAGTTTATACCCACCATGGCTGGGGAGGCCCTGGGCAAAAAGGCAGGAGAGACAATAGTCTCCATAGCTGTCCCAACCTTCAGTCGAGTCCAGCACAAATACAAGGCTGTCTGCAATCTTTGCCACATCCAGCAGGGAGTGCATGTTAGCTGTTAAAAAGAGACCATAAGAGGTGCTTCAGAATGGGACAACAAAATGCTCATAAAGACACAATAGTATAACAAATGCATATAACACAGTACAACGTATAAATATTTGTTTTTTTGCTTACCTGTGCTATGGTTTAGAAAGGTGAATCTTTGTTTAAAACGAGGAAGAATCATCCCAAAACTGTCACTGATGCCACTGATGACCTGCTCCTGATGTACAACACCCCCAGCACCCTCCCCACGTAGAAGTTTGGTAACAGCACCTGCATCGACTGCAGCATGGAGAGACACCACAGCGACCAAATGAGGAGGACCATCCCTGCTGCCTAGACGTCGCTTTTCTGTCAGGACCTAAAAAGACAAGAGACTTAGAAACTCTGCTGCTCCAACAAAGAATTCAAAGAAGACTATTGTGTGTATCGTGTGAAATAAAAAATACCATGTCTTTCTTATTCCTGCGTAGCTGGTTGGCTTTGTGCCTTCTGTCCATCTTCTTCTGCTCCTTCCGCTGTTTTTTGGTAAGGGCCGTCACTGAGACTCTCCCTGAGAGACAGTTAACACAAGGATATTACTATGTTGTTTTAACATGCAAAGTGAAGTGGTAAATATGTAGGTGCACACTTTCAAAGGCTGATTTAGATGCTTTATTGGGATCAACCTCATTATATTTGCAGTGCAGAAAAACCAAATGGCCCAATTGTTTCTCAACTTTTCACAGTACAATATGATTGCAACAAGGCCTAATAGCTCCTTGATTTTACTTTTGTGCTATGCTTTCTGACACACTATTAATGTATGAGGACATTTAATATAGTACCACTTGCATGCCCAGTTTAGTCTACAGCTGTGTGTTGTAAGCCAAATCACAACCTCGCCTTCTGCAGTCCTGCTGCACCTTGTTAATGCATGCAACAAAACACATGTGGTTTGCATACATTCTGCTTATGTAATCACTGTAAAAGCATAAACAATACCTTTTTTAAATAATTTTTAAAGCAGACTGCGGCTAAGTTTGAACACATCCTTGGTGTAAAACATATGATGTAACTATAAGATGTCAATAAATCTGCAGTAAATATGTTAACAGTGTGCGAACAAGATATTCACATGGCTTTCTATATAGGCTATTGAAGGTATGATTGATGTCTACAATATCTTTGCTGCTTTATAACATAAAGTGGTATCACACTACATCAAAGACACATGTAAAGTTCAATGAAATACAACACAACAGCCCTGCAACAAAGACTGTCTTTACTTAGGGAAGATTATATCTTTTTTTTTTTCTTGGAGAAGTACTGATTCAATGAATAACTTTTAAGGCCATACTTTGTTTTGCTATTGCAGTAACAAATTGCATTACAGTGTAACGTCCACATTACATTGTTTCTTAAAAAGAGTGTTCATAATTATTTGATAGAAGAGTCTTGTATAAATTACTAACTCACACAATGTAAACGCATGGACATCAGTTCAGATTCTATGGACAGAGATATCAGCTTGTCTGACAAATAGTTATGGACAGACAAATAGTCAGATGATTCTTCTTACAGATCTCTCTTTACATCCTTAGTGGAACAGTTATAAATATGACATACTCTCAGTTCAATGTGATCATATGTACTTAAGATCTGTTGACTGAAATAATGTGTTTCTATTTCCAGCGAGTTACTCAAGCTGATCCATGTTAAAAACTCTCTGCAAAAACATTTCAATCAAATATGTTTTTTTATGATCAACTGAAAGGATATGATAGTATTAGTTGCAGTGCTAAAGTACAGGATGGCATTGCATTTATAGACTAGAATGCCATTTTAATAAAACGATGTGCTGATGAAAATAAATGCACGTTAAGTGGTGAGGTATGGAAACTCCCACTAAAGATAATGACAAAAACATTTTGTGAGAACATTTGTACCCCGACTTCACGAGTAGCAGCTGAATGACGTCAGAAAACAATGTCGGCGCCCATGGAAGCACACTTTGTAAA
>JAPMOB010222462.1:0-16096 GCA_029875015.1 Lepomis gibbosus | reverse complement strand
GTGGAAAATGTTTGCATAGAGGTGGGTGAGAAGGAGGAGGAAGTGGTGAGAAGAACGTGGAGACGCGTGACGAGTAGACGAGGAGTAGAAGACGAAGATGCTGGCTGGGATGAAGGAGGAGAGGTTGGGGGTGAGAGGAGGGCAAAAGGAGGAGGAGGTGAGGGAGGAAGAGGATGAAGTGGAGCTGTCAGTAAGTGAAAAGATGAAGGCAAAGGAGCTGAGGTAGAAAGGTTATAAAAAAAAAAAAAGGAGGAACGAAAAGGGGGAAGAAAAATCTCTCTGGTTTAGCAGAATCAGAAGTTAGCGAAGCTACAAAAACAGTAGCCCGCCGACCGCTTCCATTGGTCTCCGTGTGTCATGTGACCCTGGCCTCGCAGGTCACAACGGCCTCTTGAGTCTCACGAGGAGGAGGAGGAGGTGAGAGAGGAAGAGGAGACAGGATGAGGAGGAGGAACAACACATGAAGGCCAGAAAATAATGACAACGCTCCCCCCCTTCTCTGGTTTATCCTCCCAGGTAGCAAACAAGTTTGTGTGTGTGTGTGTGTGTGTGTGTGTGTGTGTGTGTGTGTTTCAGCTAGCCCCTCCAGCAATGCTCTAAGCGCTTAGCCGTCAGAGTGTGTGTGTGTGTTCATGTTGTTGTTGTTTGTTTGCAGTTAGACCCCTGAACCCGCAACACAGACACATACCTGGGAGATGGGGCTATAAACAACCTGCAGGACGAGTCCAACACACACACAGAGTATGTCCTGTTATACAAAACGCAGATTTTGTTTTTGAAAATGTTGTGTAAAAAGAATTACAAGGCAAGAAAAAAGAGCGATGGTGGGAGGGAAGGGTAATTAGGGAGGGGAAAGGGAGCTGGAGAGAAAGAAGAGGCAAGAACAGAGAGAGAAGAGGGGGATGCAATGACAAAAAGAGAAGTAGGATATAGGAAGAGGACCGGAGCAGATATAAAATAATTTCAAAAGAGAAAAAGAAAAAACAGAGGAACAGATCGGATGTTTAGAAAATGCACAAAGCCATGAGGAAATGAAAAACTTGTGGTAAATATTCTCCTGTGTGTGTCTGACCATCTTATTGGAAAGTCATTTTAACTTTGGTCTCTCAAAGTCAAACATTACTGTTGTTGTTAATTTGTTTTCTTGTTAAATATGAAATTGGCAACAAACCAGGGATCCGTGCGAGTGTGTGTGTGTGTGTGTGTGTGTGTGTGTGTGTGTGTGTGAGCTATTGCTGCTTCCTCGTGCTGCTGGAAACAACAACAACAACCTCCAGACTGCCGGCCAGAACATGTGTGTGAGAGAGAGAGAGAGAGATCATGTAGGTGTGCATTAGAGAAGGACACTAATGTGTGTGTGAGAGAGAGAAGAGGGGGGGATCAGTACTGTTACTCAAATTGCCAATTCAATTAGTGGTCGGTGTAAGAGTAGTGGAGGAATGGAGAGAATGTGTGAGTGAGTGTAAAGAGAGAGAGGGCAGCCATTTTGGCAGAATGTCAGTTAATTTATCAAGATCTAACAAAAGACTCCAGGGATGAAGAGAGAGAAGGAAGGGTGAAGGACTGAGGGGAAGGTGGGGCAGAAGGAGGAAGTGAGGGACAGAAACACTGACAGGTTAATAGACGGAAGACAGAGGAAATTATTCAGGACAAACACGGATTTCTGCAAAGAACAGGTGCAGAGAGGCAAAGTTAGCCTGGAACTTAGAGGTTTCGCTCCAGTCTTAAAGATGCACTGTGGAGGTTTGACCACTGCTTGTGCTGTGGAGCAGCGTTTGCATGAGTGAGTCCCTGTTTGTATTTCACACACATGCATTGAAGAAATCAGGGAAGCAGTCAGCAAAAGACGGGAAGGGATCATATCATATATCATATCAAATGCTGAAGTGGACATTAAGTTGAAAACAGACACAGACAACGGGGCTTTTTTTTTTTTCGGCGTTTTAACTCGCTAATGTTGCTCCGAGTCTAAGGGGGCGCCATCTTGATTATTGCGCAATACCTGCACGCAGCCTGCCTGCTGTTTTCTTTTTCTGCAGAGAGGAAACAAGCCGCTTGAGAACACAGGGTGTGTTTTGCCATTTTGTGGTCGATCCGCTGGAGATATATGGACATGTGGGTACCAAATGAAAGGTGTTCCGTTCTCAATCTACAGGCCTGCAAAGCGTGGGAGTGCTTGTGGTGTGGTGTAATGTTGAGGAATACTCCTGTTTTTAATGAATATTTCACTGTTTTGTCATTTGGAACTTGGTTGTACGGAGAGAAAAAGTGTTTTAAAGATATCTACCAATAAAAGTCAACATTTTAACAGTAAATGTTCTGTTGCATTAAAAGCTTCGTCATGATGGTTTTGATGGTTTATTGCATTAAAATATAGCTTTTTTTTTAACCAGGCGAGGATAAAAATATCAATTTTTTTTATTGCAATATACAATGGATTTACATTCCTTAGCTTCTGACTTTTCAAAGGAGACCAGAATTATGAATCTAAAAATGTTTGAGGAGTTATTCCTGATTCATCTTGGGTTTGTTATTTTAGGCGTTTTTTTATGGAAAAAGGTGATTTCAACAGGTTATCTGTTCATCCATCTATTCATCTTAGAATATGGATTATAAACCCCAGCAACATGTTTCACTATCTCAGCGAAGCCAATAAAAGAAACCTTTCCACAAGAGATTGTGATGTGTTACAAGCAAGTAAAACAGGAAGTGATGTCAGCCGTGTCTAGGCTGCATGAAAAGACAGAAGGGAAGGAAAAGACAAGAGGGAGGCTAGAAGGAGTGAGGGAGCACAGAGAGAGATGTACATGAGAAAAAAAAGACATTTTATGAAAAGGCTGATTGCTGCACTGTTAACCAGACACACACAGAGCCTCTCAGGACTGTTTAAAAAGTCATCAGCAGTGGGGACATTTGTTTTAATTAGTATCTTTTTAAAGGCGCCTTTCAACCGCTTTAACGTTTCATGAAAAGTTCTACTTAATAACCCATGTTCTCTCTTTTTTCCGTCATCAAATTTTAACAGTCTGACTCCCCCCCCTCCGCAACAAGCTTTCAAACATCGATTCTCGCTCGCTTAATTTTGCAGCTAAAAAAAAAAGCGTAAATGAATATATGATTGAACAAATTAATAGTTTGTTATTACAGATCATCACTTTCAGTTATTAGGATTTGCTTTATAGCGAGACCCTGTAATGTTTGCTGAACAGAAAAGTGGAACAAGTTAACATTCGATTTTCCAAGATTCTCTTAAATCAGTAACTTTAAAGACATCTTCATTAGGCAGTCCGACAAAGAGAAATCTCAACCGCACTTATTGTTTTACTTTAAAACCATTTAAATGTTTATTTACACAGCTTTCTAAAGTTGCTAACATTAGGAGAATTATGTTATGAGCAATTCTAAAAGTTACATGGTCTTGAATTATAAAGTTTTGATTTATGTGGATGAAGGTTCTCTTATGGCGCTTCTAAAAACACGCTTGTTAAGATATTTGTTAAGTGACTGTTAACATGTCAGACACATCACACAGCAGAATAGCATGTTGGCATACATTTTAACATACAGTTGAGTCCAATAGAAATATCTCTCATTAACATTCATCCGCTCTTCCTGCAGCGGAAACATGAAATGATCTGATTGTTGTCCGCTTTCCATGTCCTTCCAACCTCAAACTGAAAATCTGAATTGCCTGATTGATTCTTCAGACACATACAGTTCTACACATGATACTTTAACAGCTAATTTCATTTGCAAACATACATATAGCACAACAAATTCCTAAACAAATAGAAAACAAACCGATTAGTTATATGTGCTCTTTGTTCCCCCTATTTTCTGAAACACATGTCTAACTGCATCACCACTCTGCCTATTGAACACTAAAGGTCTTAAGTATAACTGATATCAAAAGGAAGAGTGCAGAAAGCAGCAGAGTGAACGAGAGGCAAAGTGCAGCTCACTGTTACACATTACAAAGTTTACAGCTTGTCACATAAATGAGAGCCGGACTCCTTCCTTCTGAAATGAGATGTTTGGGCCGATTAACTCGGGCACAGTCGCTCCACTAAAGCTGCACCATTTCAGTGTTTAAACTCCTTCAGTAATACTTTTACTGTTCAGCACTGGGGTGTTTTACAGTCTAACCGCCTGCAGCCTCAGAGCACAAGGTGGCAGTTTAAATACACATTTAGAGGATTTCAAGCGAGGGGTTTATGTTTACTATACTATATTACTATTTCAGGCCATTTTCCTGATTCTGTTGTTGCTATTTGACTTAAAGGGTAATTTGTATAATTTGGTGGAACTGACTACTAGCTATGAAAAGGAGTCCATGCAGTCACCGAGGCTGAGAAATGTTAGGAAATAAAGTCTTGCTAGCAGCTCCTCCACATAGACAACAAACTTCTCTCCCTTGTTTGCACCAAGTTTTTTTTCTTTCACGAGAATTCAGAGCGAGAATTGTCCTTGAGCGAGATTTCTGTTTCCTGTTAAAAACAAAGGTTGTCACCCAGATTCACACAGGGATCCTTTTCATTCATGATGTCAGTAAAGCATAATTTATACTTCTGCGTCGAATCAACGGCGTAGGCGGCGGGGCTAAGCAGAGGCTACGCCGTCACCTAACGTGCACCTCCTCAAAAATGTAACTACACGTCGAGTAGATGCGGACCGTAAGCACAGTGATTGGTCGGCTGCTTCCGAGCCGACCGGAGTACCCTGCGCATTTAAGTAACTTTTACTAGCGACCAAAAAGGCGGCTGTAACACAGTGAATCAATATATTTGACCGTCGCAACCCGAGCAAAAGGACTAGTTTCGCTATTAGAATGTGATCCATTCAGTCGGTAACATTTGAAAAGGCCCATTTATGTTAGCGGACGGCTAAAGCAGACGGTAGCCTGCTCGTGGTATTATTATTGTTATTAGTAAAATACACAAACATGCAACAACACATGAAGAGATGTCAGAGTAACGGGGCTGCCACTCGGTGTAGCGCCTCGAGCAGTTGGGGGGTTCGGGGGCTTGCTCAAGGCCTCCTTCGGCAGTGCCCAGGAGGTGAACTGGCACTTCTCCAGCTACCAGTCCACGCTCCACAACTCTGGTCCGAGCTGGACTCAATCCGACGACCCTCCAGTTTCCAAGCCTAGTCCTTACAGACTGCAACACAACGCTGCCTAAAACTCTAAAAAGAAACAACAAAACGCGTAAAACCCCCACAAGCTAGCTAATAATACTGCAAAAAACAAAATTTTACTATGGCTTTTTGTTTCACACGGGAACTGAACTCTGGTCTCCTGGGCCACCTAACCACAACCCTACCCACCACCTCCAAAACAAATTTTTTTTCTTTATTTCTAATAAAATGTGGTAGTTTTGGCGCTTCAAGTATCAACTTTTGTTGTTGTTTTCTGGGCGAGGACGGGCTGCGTATAGGGCGACTCCAAACCTGTCGGTGGCAACACCAAAATAAGTGACTGCCCAGGTTTTAAAACACCAAAATGTCCCGTTAAATAAGGATCATCTTTTGTAAAGCACTTGTAATCACTGACTTTGATAAGTGCTAGAAAAAGGTATTTTTGTGTCAGAAGGGGGGTTGATTGATTTCGTATATACAGTATTTCAAAAGGCTCAAGGTTTCCAAAAGTGTTGGATCACAGATTGTAACCTTAAGATGAAGACGTCAGATTTGTGTAGTTTTGAAACCAAATCATTTATAATGCAAAAAAAGACATGTTGTCCCAAACCGCACGCGCAGAGCTGTTGAAAAGGGTGTTTTCAGAGTGTGCAACATCAGCAAATAAGCAGCGAACTGTTCGGTAACTTTCCACTTGTGTTGAATAATTCAGCGGTTATCATTCAATCAGCAGACTTAACTGGACGTCAGAGCAGGGGGTGAATGAGTGTGTGTGGTGGAGAGAGGAAACAACACAAATATGTCAGACCACTTTAGATGAGGTCAGAGGTTCAATTTGTTAATAATATTATCAGGTAACTTTTGTTTTCTGCTTGTAAGTATTCAGAGACTAAAGCGAGAATGTACTTTTGAACTGGCACATTTGAACTGCAGGTTTGAAATGAACTGATTGGCAAAGCAGCAAAATGAAGAATGAACTTGAGACCTAAACGCAGAAATATCTGTGCTGATCTGCAGGTATCAATGTTGTATTTGACCTCAAAGCGTTACTAGTATTAGTTATGAAATATTTTACCACAGACACGGCGTGTGTTTCCACGGTTAAGATTGATTTTCCAAACCTATTTCATTGATGTTTTTCATTGTGGATTCTGATTCAGCCAAACATGTCAATGCAGGTCTTTTTATATATTGTTTCTCAGAAGATAACAGAAATACTTTTGTTTTTTTGTTTTGTGGTTTCTTTCTACTCAGTTATAGACAAGACAGATTTATGGCTGCTGTCCTGACGCATTGATTTATTTGCATCTTGCAGACTTACCTCTTCACAAATGTTTAAAACATTGTCATTTTTGATATTTACATTTACACGTCCACTTAAAGAATATTTGGGATTATAAAACGGGTAGCTCAGCTCAAGAATCAAAGACCATTGCTCAAGGAGAGACACAATTCCGCTCTTTATGGTAGGTATAATATTAAAGTCTATAATATTAAAAGTATTTTACACACAGTGCAGGCCACCAGTACACAGCATCAAGCATATTATCATATAAGTTCAAGTTACTAAATTCAATCTCCTGACGCTGGACAGTTTTTTAGTGGCTGCAAAACAAACCACAATGTGCAAATTCATAGTTTTCAGTCACGTGACATGTGCAGTGACCTGGAACACACAACAACAGACCAAGTTGTGGCTCACAACGGACTCCCTCATAGAGACGCCGCAAAAGCTGTTAATTTTATTTGGATCACCTCTCAACTCAAGAAGAAGATCGATATGGAGACAAACTGCAAGTGGTGTTGGGCACTTGTGATCCAAATACAGCACCCGCTGCCGTATTTCACCCGTTAGGTGAGGGATTACCGTGTAGGGAATCACCTAACACAGCTCGGGCTTGTCTCCTCGTCAACTCGTGCGCCCGAAAGCACAACAACCATCCGGCATTCTGGCAACGCAAAAGGTAACAAACTCAAAGTTACATTGCTTCCTGGCTGGTGGGCGGCGGGAAATAACGTCTTTTTTGACCTCCAAGGAGCGTTTTCCCTGGAATGGGACGTCACACTGAAAACTATGAATAGATAGAAATAAATAGTTATGTTGCTTAGCAACCGTCATTTGCTTTGTAGCCTACCTGCAGCCTGGTGGGCCTACTTTTGTATTTGTTGATGAAATAAAGGTAACTGTAGTGCGTCTGTTAGCCTACTTTCTTTTTGCCGTACTTGGTAACCATTTTATGGTATGTGTAACTGGTTGTAACTACTGATTATTTTCTTTATTGATAAATCTGCCGATCATGGTCTTAAAAATGTGTCACTTGGACTTTTCAATGTCAAAAATGTTAATTCTATTTTCCCCAAAGTGACGCGTTTTAATGTCGGTGTTTCGATTTAACTTGGTCCCCTAAAAGCAACATGTACCAACACTCACATACTCACACACACTGTCTCTCTCCAGCTGTGTCTTCATTGTCTCTTTGATTTTTCTGTCCTGAAGTTCATTGCTTTGCTCTCTCTCTCTCTCTGTCTCTCTCTCTCTCGAGATGACATCCCTCTGCTGTCGCTTCCAGACTTCTACACACAGGAAGCTCTCTGTATGTGTGTGTGTGTGTGTGTGTGTAATCATCTCTGCTGTCTCTCCACTTGGCTGAGTGCCAGCTGGTGTGTGTTGGAGTCAAGGACAAGAGAGGACAGAGAGGGGCGGGTGGGGGTAAAGCAACAGGACGACAACATGGAGAAAGAAAAATGGGGACAGAGGACAGTGAGACTGATGAGAGGATGGACAGATAGAAAAATGGAGGTGATGGTACAACGGGGTATCACGCCAAACGTTTTCCCTCGCCAAGGCGTGGCAGAGTTTTCAACACGTTCTCATTCCTCAAGTCAGGAGCAATAAATGTGCAACGCCCTGTTAGACTTTCAAAATAAAACTTGCTGGGAGATATTTTAGGTGATGGTCATGGTTAGGATTTCCATGATTTGGGTAATTTCTTTACTTTCTTTAAGGAGTCATAGGTGACAATTGGTTTCACACAGGAACCGAACCCTGCTGGTGCTGAGCCATCATACACATGTGTGCCTGTCACAAGGCGTCCATGTGGGATCAGGATTTAAAAGTGTTTTTTTTTTAATGCATCTATGAACGTGTGAAGGGAGCATGTTAAAGCTAAAATGCAGTTCAAAGTTTCTCTATAAGACAGAGAACCAGTAGCTTATGAGATTTTATCTAGCTAGCGCCACTCCTAAGTGTCCAGGAGTTTAATTAACATTTATGAAAAAGTCTAGAGGGAATCAGTGCTAACATTAGTAAGCTAGGCAAGTGGTTCTCAAACTTTTTCAAGTCAAGGACCCCTAAAGTCTCACAAATCCGACCACCCATGTGATAAGATTTTGTCCCATCTGGATTTTTGCTTTTAGATGTTTTATTACAGAAATTGTCTGAAACCCATGACCAAAATAGTCAAGACATTCTGTCATTGTGTTACTTATGGATGGAAATATAGTGGAAAAAAATTGTTCCCTTTTTTGCTGGGGACCCCTGGAACCCCCTCAAGGACCCCTGCGGGTCCCCAAACCCCACTTTGAGAACCAATAAGCTAGGCTAACTAGCTGAATTAAATATAAACTCATTCTTTATACAAACGTCTTATTTGTTTACACCAAACAAAAGCCTATCTAAATATAAAATAATCTAAAAAGATACAGAAAACAGAAGGGAAATCAATAATACAGACCTGGGGGTCGGGACCCCCCTGGGGGTCGGGACTTGGTCCCGGGGGGGTCACGAGAATGCTGCTATAGACACAAAAATAGGAAAAAAAAACTTAAAAACTAACTAGATGGACTTGTGAATGGAATCACTTTGGGTGGACACTGTAAATATTTTTCACTGTTTAATCCAGCAGGTGGCGGTAATGCCAACCGCTAAAAAACCACAAAGAAGAATAAGGCCACGATCAAGAAAACACTTTTTTGGTTAATTTTTGGAAAAGAGCAAAGCGCTGCGTTTTAATCATGTTGCTAGGCAACCACCAAATGAGCTGTCCTGTCAGTCTAAACAAAGATTATAGCACCGGCGGTCTGTAATCTTTGGTTTGCCGCTAAGTCATAACGGTCATATTAGAAACTTGATCACAGCTCACAGGTTTCTAAAAACATCTGCCCAACGCAGAGCGCCTGCTCTGGCACTGGTTGAGTGTGTGAGGTGTACAAACACGCAGAAAACAGGGAAAGCGAGATCAGTGTAGGCACATGAGACCCTCCGAAAGGGGGAGACACCGCCCGTAGGAGGCTTCCAGCAGCTGGTCCAGGAGCTTCGTCTTAATGATGGTCGGTTTGAGGCTTATTTCAGGAGGAGTTGGGGAGAGGTTGTTGCAGGAAAAAAATGCAAATGATGTCGGGCACATTTTGAATTTTTTTCAACTCCATGGGCTCAAAACTTCAAAAAAGGGGTGGCACTGCCAGAAAGGTTAAGAACCCCTGATATAGACTAAAACCAAACTGACCCTCTTGCCACTACTAGGTTACTTAAAGTTATTTATACATTAACAGTGCATATACAGTATCTTTATAAGATACATTTTATAAAGTATACAAAGTTTAACAAAAACAGCAGCTGTCGTGATAGCAGCCATATCATCATCTGTGTGCTTAATATAACATATGTGGGGCGTTTTTAGCTTCAGTCAAGCCAAAGAAAGGAGCATATTTTGATATATTTTACTCAGAGGCTCAAAGCTTAAAATCTGTTTCCACAAATATGTCCAAAAAGAACATTTTTATCCTCTCTTGAAACATGTAAAAACATGCAATTTAGTTTATGTTTCCTCATGTAGAAGGTGAAGAGAAACGCACGGAGGTGACGCTGCATCCGTGTAGAAAACCAAAACAAATGTGCGCAGGTTTGTTTGTGTTCAGTCACAAAATATTCTCTGAATGTGTGTGACGTTGAAGGAGAGGTGACAGACATGTCCACAGTCCTGCAGAGAGTGTGTGTGTGTGTGTGTGTGTGTCAATCCAAAACCTCAGGAGATTTGAAGCTTCTCGTGTGTCTGAATTTGTCAGAGTACATGATCAGCTTCTCGTTCACACACACACACAGCGAGGGTTCAGTGAGGCAGGAAGGTATTGGCACTGAGGGAATACAAGGAGCAGACAGTAATTAGGAACCAGCCTACTGTACCACACACACATGTAGAAGCGAGATATGTTCTTGGGCACACACACAGTGTAATTAGGTAGGGGCCCTGACGCCCCAGTGGTGAACTGAACAAGCCCCTGAATACCCGCACTGGGAACGGCTGAACACCATAATACGTGGGAAAAGGGCGTGAACACACACACATATACACACACACATAAGTACGTACGTTAATTAAGTGGCAGCCTACTGTGCGTGAAGGGAACAAGGCGGTGGACGGCCGCAGTGGGAGTGTACGTGGACCAGCAGCAGTCAGGATTAACAGGAGTCGACCTGCCAAGCCCTGAACACCGCCACGCGCTTGTTCTCCGCTTTTTCCCTCTTCCTTTCTCTCACCAATTCCTGTTTCTTTACAAAACCCACCTCGCAGAAACACACGCGTTTCATGTCAGACTGAATCCGCAAGCAAATGAGGCCGCAATCCGGCTGCCTCACTTTGATGCAGGGTAAAAACATCTGTCGTATCTGCCCTTCAACTTATTTTCTCTCTCTCTATATATATATATATATATATATATATATATAAAAGTAGTGAAGTGGGACGAATCATTTGGGGCATCGAGGGTTCTGGAAATAAAAGAACTCTTCAAAGATGGACGAAAGATGTGTTCAGTGTGAACAGTCAGAAGTTCATCGACGACTTCATCTACGACATCCCAGTTCAGCTGTGTGCTCCGCTAACAGCAAGCTGAAGCTAAAGACAATGCTTTGTAGAAACCTGATATCGCTTTAAATCAGGTGTCTTTCAGGTTCTGCATCAGTTTTGTGTGAATTCAGCAGCTCTGGTTCGTGCCTATTTAAGGCAACAGCATCTGAAGGTCTATTGTTATCACAGTATTTGGAGTCACACATATTAAACTGACCCATGTCTTGAGACCCAGAACTGACCCGTGATCCAAAGCTATACTTTCTTTTATTTTTATTCACTGCATAACGTTAGTTCGAAAGGACTAACGGTATGCATTACTCACTGTCTAAAATGTAACACATCTAAAATTTAACAAAAGAGAAAAACTGTTTAACAACATCATATCCCATGAGTGAATAGAAACGCGGGCAAAGCCTCATGGGAGCTGTTTTAAGTGTGTTTCTTCTTCTTTTCCTTAGTTGAAGAAGATTTTGGGAGTAAACTCTCCTCTGTCGAAGATCTGAAATGTTGTAATTGATATTTAACATCTTCAAGTCAGACTAAAGAGCTCTTAATAGACTGAAGCGTAGGTGACTAATAACAGATTTATATTATTTATTATTATTATATATTATATTTAAAGTGGAAATTATCTTTTAGTTACTACTAAGCGGTATTATCATATTTATCTACCAATTTAAAGAAGGGTGTTTCATATATTTGTCAAGTCAAAATCCAGTACCCTGATACGGACTGAACAATGGCAACTAACAACAACAGCAGCCTAACGTTCATTAGGCTGTGGGTTAGCAAACAGGCCGCTGAACTCGCTGCTGCGAAGCTAACGTGCAGAGAGGCACCAGCTCCAAACAACTCTCCAGCTACTGTGGCTAACATCACAACAGCAGCGTGTCTTGGTGAACTAGGAAGTGAGCTGAAAGCTGCCAAAGTTTACGATGCTAAATACTACTGCCTATCAGTGGTGTTTGAGACACTGGCTGGTTGAAGCAGATGAAGTGAGCAGACAGACTGCTGCTCTCCTCGGTGTTAATCTGCTGTTAATTTGTCTGGGCTGTAACATGAGACAGAGTGAGCTGCAGGAGTTTAGTGTGAAGCTGTTAGTCATTAATTTAACAGACACAGAGGTGAACGAGGCCACATGTCTCCATTATTCTCTGTCACACTGTCACCACACATAATAACTGCACTGCAGGGCTCAGTCTGTGGATATGTGTGTGTGTTGGAATTTCAATGTGTATTTTAATGTATTTCTATATAATTACTCTACCGGCGGCGTCGACAGTGGAAACTTTGTTGCGTGTTTCTTTAGCGTTCCTGCAAAATAAGTTTCATTGAGCAGGACAGATGACATGGAGATTTCACAACCAGCTGAAGAAATATTATCCTGATGGTGGTGCTAAATGACAAGTCAGAGGTGTCGTCAGTGTTATTCCACCTTAATGGAACTATAATGTCTATAGGTAATTTCATGACAATCTGGTCAGAGTTGCTGGAGAGACAAACGGACAATCCTTACACCAGGATGGCTCCGAACACTAGTGCTGGACGCAAATCGCTGCAGATGAGTCCAATACAAATGTAATTTCAGGAGCTACAAGGCTGGAACACAAGATTCATTTAGGACTGAAGGATTTCAGGTGGAGCCTATTTTGGATGTTCTCGGCTCTTGATTGTGTTTCCATTCCAGCAGAATTGAACAGACTTGATTCGTTTCGGTTTCAAATTGTGAAATGACCATTTTGTTACTGATCCATTGGACTATTTAAAAAACTTTAGAAAAGTAAAAAGCCCCAGCGGACTAACTAACTAAACTGTAAGTAAAAATAGTTGACAGGATAAAAAGGATGCAGCTCCTGTGCCTTGTTTGGGACAGGAAGTTGAACCTCTTATCCTGTCAGATAAAGTGTCTCAGTCAAAACACTGAAGTAGACAAGATAAGGACGAATTTCCTAATGAGTCAGAAGCATTCGACAGTGATCACTCCGACTCCTGATGCCTTCCTGATACAACGTTTGATTGCAAATTTGTGTGTAATTCAGCTCAAATGGCAGCACTTAGTGAGCGAGCTGCAGTCATCTTTTCACCTCGTTTCACCTCTTATTACAGCCTGGTAACTGTAGAAACCGATCCCTGCTCGCAGCCCACGGAGGAAACTACCTCGGCAGTAAAAATTAATGAACTCTGACCAACTGTCTGACAAGAGAGGGAGACGGGTGATGCAAGGGAAAGGGATTGATGGAGTAAGACAAAGAGAGGGGGGGGGATCAATAGAGAGGAATTCTCATGGATGAAGAGAGAAAAAGATTATTTCCAGAACTTTCTACAAGATCTTTTCATCCTCAAAGGATCAAATTTTGTTTGCTACTCTCCTCCATCCCTCTGGTTTCATATCCTCCCTCCATTTCTCTGTCCTCAGCCGATTCCCATTTAAGTGTAATTAAGTTGCCGAGATGAACATTACTTTGGATGGGAAACGGCTGAATGCCACCGGTGATGGGGGGAGAGAGGGAAGAAGAGAGAAAGGAGGAGCACCGAGAAGAAAGAAAGAGCGAGGGAGGGAGGTGAGAACAAAAAAGTGGAAGAGACGGAGGCAGGGAGAAGGTGGATGTTAATTAATTATAAGCCGTCAGGGTCCAAATCATCTTCTTTTAAATGTGGAGTTGGAGCGGCAGAAAGTCACGGCGGCTCGTATTAAACCTTCAGCACTGATTTAGAGGCAGAAAGGTTTCCAGACACACTGTGAGAGCATTTCATCTGCTGTCACACACCAAAAAATCCTCTGGAAGTTCGTGCAGGTCAGGCATGGCTGCTGAACACACCGCACCGTCATCACGCTAATATTCAGCACATCTGAAAATCCCTGGATTATATTCAATCACAACCTTTTTTATGGCTAATACAGGTTAACCCCCCCCCTCCACTAAAAGCTGTGCTGCTTACTGTTACTTCACTTGGAAGTTTGAGCGCCGCCGTGCAGTTTGACACTAGAGAGCTGTATTTTCGCAAACATCTGCTGAAGGGAGAAAGTTTCTCTGCGCTCACCTTGAATCTCAGGTGTACATGTGAGCAGGATGTTATGACGCTTAGCGATGCACCAAAATGAAAATTCATGGCTGAAGCTGAAATCGAAAATAAAGAAAAACACCGAATAAGGTTTTTCCACATTTTTTTAACCATTGCATAAATAAAAGAGTCAGTGAGAGTTTTTCCTCAGTGTTTCCCACAGGATTTGGAGAGATTATGGTGGGTGGTAAAGCAAATTACATGTAATTACATGTATTATGTTTTATCCTTTCTGTGAATATAATCCAATTAATCTTATTTCAATCCTGTATAGACGCCTTATTTTGAAAACCGGATGTTGTCACATATATGTTGCTAGCTTAATCGCCTTCACACAAACGAGTGACAGAAACAAAGCGGGTCAGACCGTTTGTTGCCGTTTCTAAGAAGTCAGCCACAGATGGAGCGGATGTGCCAGGAGACAATTCAGCAGAACAGCGTCCGCAAACGACCATTTATGCGTCTTTCTCTGACACTTTAAAATGCCTCCACACTGACAACATGTCGACGTAATTGTTCGGTAAAGTTTATCTGGCTTTTTTTTTTTAAACAAAGTACTTTGTGTCTTAAAACATGCCTGGATTAAGGTTCAGAAAAGGTTGTTTAAAACATTGCAAATAAACTCTGGTTAAGGTGTGGTCAAAGTTAGGCTACTGCAGAGATGGCACAACCTCACCTGCTTGCATGATAGAGGAGGCATGACCAAGTCCGAGGGACTGAATACCCCATCGGCTGGTGTGTATGTTTGTTGAGCATTGTTAAGAGTTTTTACCCATTAAGGTTTGGACATTTAAACACTGTCTAGGGTTAAGATATGTTTAGGGCTAAATAATAATACTGGATAAGGTGAAGAAAATATTGTAATTATTACCACTGACTTATCTTAACATCTTGTTTTTTTCTGACCTTCAGTGGTTCAACATCTTACATTACTGCAGAGATGTACAGGTGTGCTTCAGGACCCAGTGACCTCACTGTTGGGTGTGGCAGAGAGGGCATCAAAACAAAAGCTTTTCAGTCTGGTGTTGGCTACTCTTTAAAAAGGTAAATTAGGGTTTATTGCTGTTTAATAACTTGAGTTTGTTGTTGGAGTTTTCCCATCATTTCAGGTATGATAACATTGTTAAATTGCACACTTTTTCTGTCTTATTAGAGAAGATGTACAGCAATCTAATGCCTCTGTGTTAAGTCAAGGTACGGTTAGCTCAGCATAAAGACTGGAAGCAGGGGGAGACAGCTAGCCTTGGTCTGTGCAAAGTTCAAAAACACACCAGCACCTCTAAAGCTCACCGATTAACACATTTTATTTAGTTTGTCTGTCGTGTACAACAGAAATGTAAAAACAACTATTAACGGGACCCTGCTGGAACCATTTCTTGGTGAATATGACACAGGTGCAGCGACTTCCCAGGTTGTATGAACTGTTACACCATAGAAATAATAGTACTGTACTAACAAACAGCAGTAACGAACTGATGATAAGACATTTTGTCTCCCTTCATTTACATTTATTCATTTAGCTGACGCTTTTATCCAAAGCGACTTACAATTGCTATACATGTCAGAGGTCGCACGTCTCTGGAGCAACGAGGGGTTAAGCGTCTTGCTCACATTGGTGTGTCACAGTGGATTCGAACCACCACCACCACCACATGATTTAGTCTGAACTCGTGTTGGTGTTAGCCTGATCTAACGGGAAAATCTGAATTCTGGAAGCAAAAGCGAAGCGATCTATGGACTGAAAACAGCGGCTCGAGGCATGCGGTGTCCTAAACACAAGCGAGTCTGCAGAGCGGAGAGAGTTACTGCAGTCCTTATCTGTGTCCAGTCCTTATCTGTTGGTCTGATCCACACACAAACCAGAACACACTTTATTAACTGCAGCACAATACAAGCCTGCGGGAGAGTCTGTGGTTGTGTGTGTGTGCTGGCGAGAGGGAAGCTGAGGGAGGGGAAGCAGATGGTCTTAATTCAACTATTTCACTGGAAAGGACGAACAGGCTGTGTGTGTGTGTGTGTGTGTGTGTGTGTGTGTGTGTGTGTGTGTG
>JAPMOB010222459.1:0-31697 GCA_029875015.1 Lepomis gibbosus | reverse complement strand
CTGTTTTGGAGCAGTGAGAGATTTAACACACACACGGTTAGCCTATTTAAACAGTTATCCACATAAAGATACTACTCCTCGATACAGGGTATAGACTACATGTTGTATTGCATGTGTGTTCCATTTTACAGTTTTATAATCCATATAGTCCAGCAGGGATGTAGTTACGGTCCATAAGGAGGGTCTGAGCTCTTATATCTGTGGGGTTCAGTACTTCATTTACCAACCGCCATTATTTTTAATCACAAATGTACATTACATTAAGTACCACACTCAAAGAAACAGTTTTTCCAAACGAACTATGCTGCGCACCGCATAAATGTCATTATGATTAATAATAATTTATTTGATACAATAAAGGGCGGATTTACCTCTCTCATTGAGCAGGAGTCTGTTGGTTAATTTCAGGCTTTTGAAACTTAAACTTTGTTGCAGTATCACACACAGCTGGGGYAAGTAGTGTGCTGCTGTGTGAGAGAGAAAGTGTTGACCACGTAATGAGCAAAGAAGCCTCTGTCCAGGCTTCTGTTATTTATGTCCCCGGTCCATCGCAGGGCCACACATAGACAAACAACCACTCACACATTCACACCTAGGACAATTTTAGAGACACAACCTTCTTGCTGCACCACCACGCCGCCCATCTCTAGATCCCAATGTAACTTAAGTAATGCAATTGAGTCTAGCTTCCAGCAGGATGGCTGCACGTATTTAGGCCAGTAAAGAATTACCTTCTGTGGCATAGCAAATAGATAAGTATTGTGGACCTAGAGGAATTCTTCAGATTTGGTTTGGAACTACTCTGTGTCTCCACTTTGTATGCTGTTGCCAGTCTCCCTGGTCAGGTTTCAATAAACAATGCTTTGTAAGACATCATAAGTTTTCTGAAACCTTCTTCTGAAATGAGAGAAAATGACCTGCTCCAAGAATTTCCAAAGCTGTGTTTATTTTTCAAATGCTAGCTAGCTCCGTCAGTCAGTGTAAGAAAATATAGACAAAAATATTTTTTACCAGTGAAAAAAGGGTTGAAGCTAAAGCAGTGGCACAAACATCCTGTCATGCTGAGCCAGGAAAACAAGATGAGTATATATGTATTTTACGACAAGTTAACGAGGCAATTAAGCTAGTTTTAGTTCAAAGAGAGAAATGTGAATTCAGAAGGTGTACGATCACATTGTTCTGTTTATAAAAAGAACACTGATTGGCCAAGCGCTGTGGAAGGAAGGGTTTCAAGAAACTGCTAACTTCCTGTGTTGCTGAGACCTTTAATGTTATACCTTTACTATTTCTGTTGTAAAATGACAACTTAATTGAATGACTGAAAATTATGTCATTACAGTAACAATGTCTTTGTTTTGTGATGAGCACGCAATACATCCAAAACTGTTTTTAAATGCATATCTATTTCATCCTTATTTTATTTGAAGCCCATAGTTACAAACAAGATGCACTTTTATTAACATGTGTGTTATTTTGTTTAAAATTCAAATGCATCTAAGTTGGTAATTATAATAATTTGTTTGTAATTTCTTATTTATTATAAGACTCATTTCTAACTTTCCCCTCATACCACGTTGGGCAGAAAATGTTCAAATGTAGCCACATTAGTGTGGACATAATTACATACATTAAGATGATGTAAGTGGATTTATTCATTATTAAATGAAGAAAATGTTCAAAGATGCGACTTTAATGATGGAAATAATGCTTGTGGCATCTGCTAATGTATTTTTTGGCATTAGTACAACTATATTCAGCTTTCATTAACTCTGGAAATGCTTTGGCAAACATATTTTTAAGTGTATGTTTCACTGTACTGTACTAGTAAAACTAAGGGAGACCGGCTAGAGCACTTGAACCTAATGATGCTTTGCTCATGTATACCCACTCTATATAAAGTCTTTTCAAGAGGATATGATAGTAATTCTGAGTGCAATCATACACTTCCTAATAGCACTATTTAAAAGTTCAACACTCCTTCATCTCCCTTTGAGGGAAAATATGAAAGTTTCAGAGGCTATTAATCTTAACTGGAGAATGAGAACATCATTCATTATATCATCAAATATTTCAGCCAGGAACCCATTAAGTCCACTAAGTAATCCAAAACACTGTGAGGCTCTTCATAAAAGTGCATTTAGCTGCCACCCTGTCATGTGGTTTAGTGTAAATCAGTGGTGGAAAAATGACACAACCCCTGATTTACAGTTTGCCTTTTAGCTCCCATTGTGCAAAAGAACAAGATCTGAAGATTGCCAAGCAGATTTTGAGAACATTGCAAATAAAAGTAACATTCTTACAGTAAATTATTAATAAGGAATTACCACTAATGTAATAAAAGTGTGTACAATCTGTCTTACTTACTGTGCTATCTTGCAGTTGGTGGTTTTAACAAACCGTCCTGTGTAGTGTATATTACACCTGACCACATTGTTGGTAAAGTCAGATTCCAGCACCAAGAATTTGGGATTAACCTGGAGCTGAGAGACAAAGGACAGAAGGCATATTACTATTTACCAACAACACAACAAATAATGGGCCAAATTACGCTTCAGTAATGTATTTGGGATAAGTAACACAATGAACACATTCTCACATGGATCTTTTGTGCGCAGCCACACTGACCAAATAAAATATGCATGAAAAACAGACAATAAGATGGATGGGATACCAGTGTCACTGATCCATGACCTACTGGATCCTAAAAAACTCCAGATAATTCAAAACCTAACCAATTTGTTTCCTCCTCATTTTGTTTCCATTTGTCTTCCATCATATGTGACCGTTTACTTTCCACAAACTGTGTCCGTGCCCACTAGTATCTCACTTGTCTTCTACCTTTAGTATGTAGTTTCCAGGCTGGATGTCAGTGATATCGATCCACTGGCAGTCTATATCAGCATTGTATGTATCGTAGCAGCCTGGGCTCAGACCCTGAAGAGGGGAGGACAGACATAAGGAATGAGTCAAAAAACAGTTGCAATTTAAGTCAATAGTCAAAAAATAAATGTTAACATAACACTGAAATAAACATGAGCATTGACTAAAATCCAGCCAGCAAAAAAGTTGTCACATACAATCCATTATAAATATATGCATTAGTCTATAATAGCATAACTGCAGTAGATGGATACTGGCTTAGTAAAGAATGTAGTGAGGTATTGTGGATGACCACCAAATTAAGGTGAAAATCTTTCTAATCTTTATCTATTTATTATCTTTATAATTCTGTGTTACCTGAGTGTGAGCGGTGCAGGCATAGCGCTTCAGGTGACCAAAGTCACAGGTGGTATCCTCCAGACAGAAGCTAGCCTTGTGTCCCTCTGCCACTTTACGACCAGTGCTGACCTCCAGTAAATCATAATGGCTGAACTCATCCATACTGTGGTAGTGCCTGTCGGAACAAGCAAAACACTGTTCATGTAGTCCAAAATGAAACAAACATCTTATTTAAGTTGTGCAATTAAAGAGTTTACATTCATTCTAATATTTAAGTGGAAACTATTGTCAATCATTTAGTTCAAGCTGTCACTGTAATGACCTTCTCATCTTGTTAAAATTTACCAAGTTACAGTGTAACTGTGACAAATAGTGAATTTATAGACTGTGCATTCAACCCGCTGACTTCATCTATTCGCATTTTTGTAAGTGATGTTGCACCTTGACTGAACACATAAAGTATCAAAGGACAATGGATACTAATTAATGGCATAAATAAAGTATTGCTGGAGCTCAACATTAACACCTTAATGATGTATGAATGCTGTTAATTAGCTTGTATCAGTAGATCAGAGGTGTGTGTGTGTGTGTGTGTGCGTGTGTGAACTTGTGTGTGTATCACAGTATGTGTGTATGTGTGTTCCTGTCCTGGTGTGTTTGTGTTTGTTTGCACAGCTTTAGCAGCTTAGAAAAGCCTGGATGCACATGACCACTGATCGTCTCAACTGAACCGGAACATGAAGTGGCTCTCAGTGAGTGGCTCTGGCAATGAGCTGGTCCATTTGGAATCATCCGCAATGTTAACTGCTATATGTCTTGCTATATGACCTCTCCCAAATGTCAAAGTGACATACAAGCCTGTTGTGCACATAATTGTGACACATACTAGCAAGAGAATATCGGCACAGAGTAGCGTATGATGTTAATTGAAAGCTCTCTAGTCCTAAACTATGAGGTTTTTTTGTAAATAAACAATCATCTAAAATGCCAAATTCCACAACTGCACATTTAAAGCTCTAGCTACAACAATATAAGAAAACATAAAAACGGATGTATTCATTTTCGTTGTGTTTCTCTGCAAGCTTTTGTGTACGTGTCAGAAAGCCTGTTTAAAAAGTCAAAGGTGAACTGTGTTGGTCTGCAGAAGTCAACATAAATCTAAAAAATAGCTTTCCAGACATGACATCATTTGTCACAGGCACAGTGAATACTATCTGTTAGCAGCAAGCATTTTGGTCTGTATGGCTAAGATAGCAAAGTTCTTACAATATATGCAATTCGAAAAATGTACGCAAAATGTGTTAGCCACAGGAGCTTAGTAGTGTTGTAGTCAAGACCGCCCAAACCGAGACCAAGTCAAGACCAAGACCATAGTTTATAGAGACCAAGACAAGACCAAGATTGTTAGAGGGTGAGACCAAATCAAGACTGAGGGAGGGCGAGACCGAGTCAAGACCAAGACCGGTTCCCCACATTACATGACACATGTGGGCCATTTGTGTATCCAATTAAGCTTGAGACCAAGACCAATCTCAAGTACTACAACACTAGAGCTTAGCACTAAGCCTTACCTTTGTGAAGCTCAGAGGGGTGTTTACAGTATTATTAATAGTACAAGTCACTACCACCAACAACTACAGTACAACCTCCACGATAAACACAGAGTTCAAACTGCTTTAACACAATCTCAGCAAAAGCTGAACACGATAAGCCTTAGAAAGTGTACCTAATTAAGTGGAACTCATTGTAGATAGTAACATACCTTATCTCAGTGGTATGAACAAGGCATGTCATCAACTGCCAAATGTCCACTATTTTCCACTTTAAACACGCTATTTGGACATGTTTTTGATAAAAATTTCTCCAAATAAGAAAAAAACATTTCCAATTACTAATTAGGAAGTCAAAAAACATTTGGGCATTTGTATGGACCCAAATACATGTTTCATTCAGTGTAGAGTGAAGTCATATGAGATAATCTGCAATCTTAGTTTAGTTAGTAACCTATTTTCATCTACTGCAAAGCAACTGTTTCTGCCATTTTGGGGGAAAAAACTATTATGTGCAACAGTTCCTATTGATAAAATCACATAAAGATTATCTAAATAACTATTCCTAAAATTCTGAGGTAGAAATGGTTTCAATCCATCACACTAATTATTGGATTAGTAAGCAAAACCTTTGTAAACTGTTGATCCCAACAGCTTAATTGGATACACAAATGGCCCACAGCAGCATGACAACCTTCTTGAATGGGACACTCAATTGAAATGATATATTATAGGAATTAAATACATCTTCTAGCAGTTATTATACGTTTTACTTACATTATCATTTTATTTTGAAATAGCTCCATACAGTATTCTTAAGTGGTTGTGGCACTAGTTGTTGTAGCAGGTGAGGTAAGCACTGGATCTTAGTCAAATAAACTCAGACTATATAAATATTGCCCTTTCGCCTTATTTCATGGCCCATGTTTCAACATAGCAACGGCTTTTACTGGAACAGTCATTAAAGATTGAAGGATGACTTGGAAGTAAAAGTGGGTTCTTTCCACTGATGGAGCAAGTGACCATTCAAGGACTCATTCTTTCCATAGGAGAGGCAACCATTTATGAGCTTTCTCTCAGGTAGAAACCTGTCTGTTGTTATCTTAGGCTGAACACTAGCTTAATCTTATTGTGGACATAAATTCCTCTACTCTCTCTGTTAACATGCAAATATACGTAGCCATGTTTATTCATAGTCTTATTTTACGTGGAGCACAGGGGCACAAATGGGTGAGTGTATATATTCACTTATGTGTAAAAACCAGGGTGGGAACTGCTGGAGGGACTGAAAGGTTGAAGCAATGTCTTTGTTTGTGTTCCTGGAATTGGCATTCATTGCAATGGCCGTCTTGAGATGATTATCTACTGTATGTGTGTGTGTGTGTGTGTGTGTGTGTGAGTGAGTGAAATAGAAAGAAAGAGTGCAGTAAGTAGAGAAAAAGACTGAGGGTGGGAGGCGTTGGACTACGAGGTGCCTGGAAGGGTCCCCTGCCTCCTTGGATTCCTGGATCTCCTCACTGACTATGTCAGCTATAGAGAATGTTGTGTTGGAAGGACACATAGAAGATTTAACAAGAATAACGTGTAATCGTAATATACAAAACATTCCTATCCTTCTTCATAGTCATGAGTCATTTTCCACTTGTATTGCAACAAACAAGACTTTGAGGGTTTCTCAGATCACAACTTGGGTTGTAAAACACAGAGAAGTACACCAGGTTCTTTGAGAACTATTTATCAATGGGCCACATTTGCCTTCCACAAAGTGCAACCAAGAGCACCTGCACAAATAGCAGCCATAATCTTTGACCAAAAAGGTCATAGTTTAATATAGCTGCACTGTAAGTGACTGAGACAAATAAAGCATAGTTAAAGAACTCTTATATTAACTTTAGCACTTTAAAAAAATAAAATTTCTAACCCAATAAGAAGAGCATTTTAATTACTTGCAATTGTTTCCCCACACTGACTGGTATAAAAAAATCTACATAGAATGATGTGTCCTCATTTGTGTCGAAAACATTAAGACTTCCAACATTTTTGCAGCCCATTATACTCAAGAGGATGCTGGTTCATTCCCTTATTCTAATACTACAGTGAGAAAGGTTGGGGTAAATGTAATGAAAAGCAAAACTGTCATCTACACAGCTTATTCAACAGAAATGTAGGACAGGAAAGTTTATTGTGAGAATCTGGGCTAGTCTAGAATCTGGGCCCTAAAGAGATTTCTTTGTCAAAAAACACTCTGTCCCAGTAACCCATATCCATGCCATCATGCTTTAGCAGATGTGTGATCTGGTGTCGCAGATTGACAAGAAAAATGGATTGATTTGTCATTCTGATCACACAGCCAGTGGAATGATTGCCTTGGCTTTCTGCCTCCTGGGAACCACTGTGTAAATGCAGACTGATGTCAGACAGCAACAACACTGACAATCTCCTAACAGCCAGTCAACATTCCTCTAAGATGAGGATAGTAAAGCAGAGCCTTGCACTAGCGTCAGTGGGCGGAATTGCTGAAGTTGAGATAAAAGCCAGCCTAAATGGAATATAATGTCATAAAACAATGACGATACACCCAAAATCACCTCATCAGCAGTCCCCCAGAGATATCTAACCTGATCCATGACGGGCTTGCTAAATCAACTAAAATCTGTTCAATGAGAAAGACACAATGAGAAAACTGCTTGCTAAAGTGATTCCCATAGCTATACACCATTATTTTTCATGTAATGTGGAATTTTGAATATAATGTCCTGTTCTATTTCACAAAGGATTGGCTTTCGATTGAACACCATAGGCTTGACCCTATTCTCCTATTTAGATCAGGAAACTGAAATATATGTGTACTCTCATGGCCAATCAAGGCAAGTCTTATCTTTTCTTGCAGTATGACCATGTAGGGCACAATAAGGATCTTATAGGGCACCCAATCGCTATTCATTGTGTTGTGTGCCTCTAAACATGAACTTGAAGACGGAGTGTACAAATGTTGCTGAATGGCAAAGGTGTGCTGGTACAGCAAACTTTCACTACCTGAAAAACCACCGTGAACCCTGGCATTCAAAAGGGCAGTGCCCACGGGGTGGAGCATCAGCATAAAAATTCTGTATCGCAGGACTACCTAAAAAATGATTTACCACTTAAGCATGAACAAATTGATGTGAATCAGCAAAATGATTTGTGATTTCCTCCTGTAGTTTGAACTAAAAAATGAACTGCACTTTCCCATCCAGCTGGTAGTCATCTAGCCACTGCCTTTATGTCAATAAAGTATTTTAGTGTTAAGGTTTTGGGCTTCAGCGTATCTTTTTTGTTTTGGTAAATCTTCTCTTATGCATTTTGTATACGTCACTTCCTATCTCTGTGTTTTCTGGTACTCTGTGTTGTGATTATGTAAAACTTTAAAGTACCACAGAAGTACCACCAGTCCTGTCTGGTCCCTTGCTGGCAGCCCAGCTGACACCTGCTCCTGTTTCCTCAGCGGCAGCCTAGCTGACATCAGCTTCTGGTCCCCACTGGAAATGCTACAGTCCTCTGCCCCTGCTGAGCTACAAGAACCCTGTGACCTGGCTGAGCTGCTGCCATCTCCCACTCCACCTGAGCTACAAATGACTCCAGCTCCAGTGATGCAGCAATCCTCTGAGCTGCACTCCAGCCATCACACTATGGTCCTGTTCTTCAGCCATGTTGTCTCCTGCTCGACCTCCTGAGGGATTCTACCTTCGTGACCAGCCTCCCAAGGGTTTCTGCCCAGGCCACTGGCCTCCTGGCAGTTTCCACCTTAACTGCTGGCCTCCTGGTTGCCCTGCAGACCTGATCGGCTCTTCGGTCCTGCCTTCTGGACCTGATTAGCACTTCCGTCATGCCTCTTAGTCAACCGCCGGACCTGCTCCACATCTTTTGTGATTTTGGTTGTTCCAGCTCTGCTTCTGGAGTTTTAGCAGACCTCAGACTTTTATTGGATTGTGGATTATTGACAGTAACCCTTTTGGATTTGTTTGCCTTATGGACTGCTTACTTGTTTTTGATATTTGCCTGCCTCACAATCCTGTATGATGATGTACCTTCTTTATTTACCATTAAAACCTTAGACCTGAACCTACTCTGGTGTTCTGTGTCTAGGTCGAATCCCTTGGTTTTTGTGTCTACACTTGGCTAAATATGACAGTTAGATGGCAGTTCTTGTGTAAAAGAACACTGTAACATACTGTAAACCTTAATTCTATGAGCAGATGTGGAGCTGTCTTTGTTTGTCATCTCACTATTTTACATGTAGTCGCCTTGGTGGATGGAGAGTAGAGTTGTGCCCCATATATAGAGAGAGGGCTAGGCTCATCCTGATTGGCCCAGATAATGCAAATCACTTTCAACCATGATTCAACACATTAATTAAATATTATTGCATAATATTATTTACCAATCCACTGTTAACCACAGCTAGATCAGAATTTTTACAACTTTTAGAATGTGTCTTAGAATTAAACTAACCACCAGATAAGCCCATTTTTACAATAATGCAATAACAAATAAATACACAGTAAGAATAAAATCAGATTGACATAAAAATGCTTGATAACTAGCCCCCTGATTACCGCAACAGCTGTCACTGTAGCCTGAAAAGCTACCTAATTGGGTAAAATGTGCTTTGTATTAAATACTTACTGATGGCAGCTATGCCACTCCCAAGTATGACGTGGCCTGTTAGGCATAAAGTCAGCAGTCCCCTTGTTCTTCACCCTCTGTGGGAATCGCAGCAGGACCCTTACATCATAGTCGGTGGTCTCAGGGCCATAGGCAGTGCTGAATGGTGGACACATTATACAGTAAGACAGAAAACAATGAGGGAAACTGCACATGTTGCCACAAAAAGAATGTCAGCATGTCTGTTTCTCATAACTAAGACAGGAAAGAAAAAAAGGTTAAAACTCGAAAAGCTTGGAGGCAGGAGCATATCTACTAAATAATTCATTCTACAGATTACAACCATCTTTCCAAATACACAGTTTCATCATGGGGAGAGGGAACATTCTGTTGCACGGTTCACTTTTTTTGTGGAAAAAAAGGAGGCACAACCTCGAGTTCACAATACCACTTAAGATCTAAGCCATTTGTCTTGTGGCTGTTGTTGACATTGGAGTGTATGGCAAATTACAACAGCCCATCTGTCGGTGATTGCTGCAAACTCAGACAGGATATGAAAGGGCTTTGAGGGATGGCTGTGCTTGTCATAGGAAGAGGGCAAATACAACAGCCATGGGGACAGCACACCTCCATCATTTCAATAGTGTCCTTAGTGCAAAGGCAGTCAAAAGGCCCTGGCTAGGGGTGCAGGGAATGCTATTCACCAATGCAGAGAAGTTAATATAATGAAAGCCTTTATCCTCGAAGGTTAACAGGATTTAGTTTACTCCTGTTGTGCTGTTGGTCAACTTTTTTTAAATATTTCTTTTAAATGTGGTACTGGTATAATCCTAAAGGCTATATTAGAATTGTGGATGGTCCACATTCTGGTCGATGCTACCCAAAGGTGAAGCTGGTTATAGAAAATGTCATGTCAAAAGTCATTAATAGAAATGAGCATTTTGTTGTTAATGCATAATCTAAAGCAGCGTACAACCTGGACTGTAGCCTGTTAGAAGCTTAGTCATGAACATAAAATGAACTCACTAAAAAAGTAAATAAATAAATAAACACATCCCAGTAAAGTACATCCAGGATTATGATGGTTTACCTTGAGAGACATTTTTCTTCAGCAGCACAGCGGAGAGAATACATGTGGGCTCTCTGGATGTATGTGGAAGCCTGGACATAGTTGGGATCAGGAACCAGGTCAGGCAAACCTGAAATGATAGACAGACCGCTCAGCCTCTATTATCACTCAGCCGATGTAAATATCACACAACTGTGTTGCAAGAAATAAAAGTGATGTTCTCACAGATCACACAAATCTGCTCCACATACTGAAAAACAGTATTTTTTTATTTACTTTCTGGATTAGTCAGACATAACTCAAACATAATAATATAATATACACTATATTTTAACCATGTTGACAAAAGCTGACAAACCTTTCAGCACTGTCATTGTAATTTTATTTAGTAATGCAAATGTCAATGATGGTAATCTGTGACAGGTCACCATTTGATCTCTTTTAATTCCTACCTTCCCACACACTGCCAGTGAACACCAGAGAAATTGAAAAACTCTTTTGCATATTTGTCATCAGTTTGTTATTACCTGGCATTTATGGTGGTGCTGATGGACGATATGATGGGTAACAGTGCAGCAACAGGGCCCACAGTTCAAGACTGGGTCACTCTGGGCCATTGGCCTCTAATTATAAGCATTCCAGATTATTATCATGGTTTTCTAATGAGACACTTTTGCTCCATAGGCCTCAGACATGCTGTGAGCATGATGGTTACATTTTGACCTCTACTGTGTAAAATCCCAAAACCTAAGAAACCTATTTACACTTATATAAAGCTTCCAGTGCTGAATAATCTCTCACCCAATACATTTTGTTATTAGGGAAACATTTTTACACCAATAATTTCTTGCCTTCTTGGATAATGTGATGTGATCTTCCATGACACTATTCTTAAAATAATTGTGTCTCTTTAGCTTAAACTTTAATATAGTAAATGTATGATGACTAGTCATATCTGTTGGGGATAAGGCTAAACTTGGAAAGGTCTGAGCTATAGTATCACAAGAGTACTTGTTACAATGCACCCTGTGTCTTTCATACTCTGGTTCCTGCAAACAAGTGACAGAGGTAAAAAGATGTAGGAAGGCAAGGGTGCGCAGAGATATGGTAAGAGAGCCAGACAGAGACACAGGGAAGGAGAACGTGCATGCAAGGGCAAAACAACAGTGATCTCACACCACTGCTGTTTTTAAAGTGGGCCACTGACCAAGTCTGTCAGAAAACCTGAGGTACAAGTAAAAAAAAGCAGGCCTTACTTGTCAGAGTGAATGACTGTCTGTCTTGTTCCCAGGAAAAGCCATGCCAGCAAGGGTCTCTGGCATGGCTTATCACCTCTCTCTGTTTAGCTCACAAGGGCCATACACACTTTAAAATGAGCTTGTTCAAGCAAATGAAAGTTAAACCATCTGACCTCTCATACTGGAAGCATTCATAAACACATGAAAAGTTACATACAACCCGTAATTTATGTTGCATCAAGCTCAAATAATGTAGAAAAACGATGAAATAATGCACTTTATCATTTGATTTATGTCTGTTTATGGAAACCAGATAGGAAGTTACCTATTTTATATTTGACTAGCATTTACCATCCAGGTGAGTCCTCCCTACCCAGCTACAAGTTTACATAAGGGCTTTGCCTTTGCAGGCGTTGTGTAAACATCCCATCTGACAGCTCTCTCTGAGACAAATAGCACAGTGGAAGCTTCCCGGGCAGACCATGTAAACGCTGTTAGACCAACTGTTTCAAATGCAGAGGTTTTCCAACAGCACTTTCAAACCAATTTTTTCTCCTCATCTTAGCAAGGCTTTGTTCTCTGCCCCCTAATCTTTTGAAATGTGAAATTGGGTCTCTCTCAGAGGGATAAAGTGTATCGAGAAGCCAAAGCTGATCAGCTCTCGACAGCATGTGACAAAGCCACACATTACACTCTAAGTGGGGCACGGAGAAAAGAAACTGAATCTTGCCGTGCCTCTTATACCATCTAATATAGCATAATCAAAGACATGAGGGCTCCCTCTTTAGATACTCTATAGGCTACAGGCTGTTAGCTGCAGAGGACTGATTAGAATACTTAAAATTCATTGAGGTGATTTTAAAATGAATATTGATAACTCAACATATGATGAGCAAGAATATTTAACTATAATCTCTAACCTAACCTCTCTAACCTCTTGTTATTACATCTTAACTATTTTCATGATTACCAACCATTTTACCTTCTGTCGTCAGATATATTACATTATTACTGATATATTACAGATTAATTTCAGTAATAGTGAGAAGCTAAAACCTTTTCTCTTAATTAGAAGATATCCTGCTTTAACTAATTAGTGCCATAACTGCACCTCTGCCTTGTAGCTGATTTAATGAATTAATCTGTAACAGTTACAGTCTAATTATTCTCACCTTTGACTGCTTATGGCATTGTCAGGGGATATGAGAGTAAGGTAAAGTGAGATGAAATGACAACATGTTGCAAAGGGTATAGTTGGGACAATATGCTGACTTTTTTAAAACTGATCTTTGCCATGCCATGATAGCTAATGAAGGACACTTAAGTGTAAATCTTCACCAGGGCTGCACAATGAGATTACATGCAGCAAGAACTGGATTAGAGTGCTGCTAACACTGAGTAAACTTCCCTTGTGATTTGATTTAAGTCATGCCTTTGAAATTTAACTCATTGTTGATCAGAATCTGTTCTTTGACAGTTTGTCTGGTAACACAATATAGGGATTTCTAAAGGGTAAAAAAGAGAATAGACCATGGCTGAGATTCAGGAGCACACCTTCCACTTCTTCACCCTTATTATGTGTTCAGACAAAAAGAAAGGCTAGGGGTGGTGATGGCGCAGTGGACAAGACGCTGCCTTTGGTGTGAGAGACCCGGTTTTAATCCCCCACTTTGACTAATGTGTCCTTGAGCAAGAGACTTAACCCCTAGTTGCTCCAGAGGCATGCAACCTCTGACATAATTAGCAATTGTAAGTCGCTTTGGATAAAAGCGTCAGCTAAATGAATAAATGTAAATGTCTGCACGGCACAATTACATACAAAGTCAATGCAAAGATGCAAATATGCATCCGGGGAATTGAAAATGTTTCAACACTTGTGTCGTGTCTATCAGCATTGAAGTTGGTGACAACGTCACCAAGAATCAAAAATGAAGGACAAACTTATTGTCACCGTCAGTTGGCTCCTTTGCATATATTTACTGTACAGAGACAGAACAAAAAAGGAGAAAGTACCGTAGGACTACATTGTATGTTCTGAAAATATGTATCTGTTACTTGATTTCAGCTATTGCTTGTACCTTACTACAAGCAAAGCTAGCACTCGAATTAACTTCCCTATATGTTACTCCCATTGGCTGTTAAGGGTGAATACTTGTGGGGTGCTAAACAAACACTAGGCAAAAGTTTGCCTAATGTTTGGTCTGAGCACAGACAAACATAAAACATGGGGCACAGTTTTCAGTTGATTATAAGTGCATGTTGCAGCAAACGTGTCGCACTATGTCCGTTCCCCATGTACTTCAGCCTTAAGAACTGGTGTAATGTGCCGTATGTCAAGTGGTGATGGCTTGAAGTCATTGTCCCATTAAAAACTCTAGTTTTTGAACAACAAAAGTGCCTTGCTGACTGATGTCAAAGCCAAAGTGGCTAGAGAAAAAACACTCACAAACTCAAATGTGGCAGATGGATCTATTTGCCTAATACTTTAAACACAGAACATGCTGATGTGTAGAGTTCTTGCTCTCTTTACTGTGCTCTCTTTACAACTACCATCCCCATGCAGTTAACACTTGAAAACAATGACTGGGAATGGTTCTGTACTGAAACTTGTTTCATGGCCTTAAACTTAATCATTGTAGTTAGCTGTACACTTTGGTTGCTAATGGTAATGTTAACCCTACCCAAAACCTATTTTAGTAGGCTACATGAGATATATTTTAGTTATTTGTATTATCTAATGAGCAGCCACGCCATTGAAAGATTTGTCTGTTTTGATATATCAGAGTGTTGAATGCATTTTACGGCCTCTAATACAACTTTAACAATAGTGTTATAAATATGCATGTCTGCCGACTTAGTTTTAAGTAAAGTGGTGCAATAAAAAATGTCTGATCTTCAACAGCTCCCAAAGGCTGAATCTTTATCACAACGATTACTGGGAACACTAAGACATCTGCACACATGTTGGCTTTTTATGCTGTAGAAATGGCTCCCAGCTATAGTGTGAGAGAGTTGTAGAGTGTTTAATGAATGATTATTGCAAGGCACACAGCACAGCAGAGAGACTGCTCCACAGTAAGGCAGATCATTGAGTTGAACAAAAGGTAAATCTGCATTATGAAAATTGTAAGAATCTCAAAATCTTTATTTCCTCTCTGACCAGATACAGCCTCTGGTAGTTAGGATAAGGAAAACACAGCATGTTTTTTGCATTTGCTAGGTCATTTATTCCTCAGTATTAACAATAAGTTCAAGAGAAACTTCTTCCTCTACACTACAGTGGTGGGTTATAAAAATAACTTATCATGTATGACATTCCTCATTCTTCCCCTAAGCACTCTGACTAAATATTTCTTTGATTTTCTGTAGCTGAATCAATGGACCCCATGTGTTACAGGGACTTTCCACACTTTCCCTCCCACTCAGAGAATGGTTAAGCACTGTATCCCCCTCCCTTGTTGACCCTCTCCTGTCCTTAAGCCAAGGACAGCTGCTGCCCACCAACACCCCTTTTCACCAGCCCCCCAGTGAGGTCACCACCACCATTACCTAATGCTTTCATGTAGCACAGCACTCCCCACACAAAAAGACAGAGGGTCTTTTTGTGTGCGCTCTTCTACATTGACAGGGCCTGCCCAACACCTGGTTTCAATAACCATTCAAGTGGGAAAGGATGAATCTTGCATCCACTTTTCTTTATTTGTAAACAAAAATTTAGGCTGACTGACTAAAGCTGTTCAAATCTGATTACTTCAGATGTCTGACAAGCATGAAAGAAGACTATTGGAAAAACATGATTGTGTACTTGTACTTTGCTCCCCTGGGTTCTACATATTTCAGATTCATATGTCCAGCAATAACATAAATGACCATGGCAAGCTTTTCATTTTCCTCTAAAACAGAAATATCTTGGGTAAATGACTACAAATGATCCCTGTTTTCACAGAAAATGTGAAATATTTTCGCCGCTACAGAATTTTCACAAAATGCTCCAAATGTGCTTCTATTGCCGTCCCACCCATGTGTCAGAGCCTCTCCTAATATTATCAAGATTTGGTCAAACTTCCTGAACAAAACGGAAAATAAAGGAAACATTGTGTTAGTTCACAAAAAAAAAAAAAAAGATTACTGTACCTCTCTGTTCTGGTCTGTACACACTCCCGACATTCATACTGGGGTTTTCAATGGCAGAATTTGGAGAATTTCTGGCTGGAGGATTGGGCTGCAGGAAAGGAGGCTGGGGTCTTCCAAACGGAGGAAACTGCTCATACTGAGGGCTCCTGACTGGTGGTTGACCAGCTGTTCCTGTCCTGTCCCGGCCCCTGGCTTGGTTGGCATCAGGGGCAGGGACAGCAGGAGCAGAGTCCTCATTGTAGAGACTGTGGGTGTATCTGCGGTCCAGACCATCAGCAAATGGTGGTTGTCCAGCACGCACCACAGGATTGGGCGCGTAGCCGTAAGACTGGTAATAACGGTAGCTATCATCAGTAAAATCAGAGGGAGAGCCCGGGAGCACTGGGGCCAGACCCCCGCCATACATTCCTCCAGTATACCCTCGCCCACCACCATAACTTCCACCACCATACCCTCCGCCGCCAACAGGCTGAAATGGTGGCTCGTAGCTCCTCACCGGTCCCTCAACAAAACTAGAGTCGTAAGGTACTGGTTGGAAAGGAGGCTGTTGAGGAAATGGGTTCTGTGGGTAGGACGGAACATCATAAGAAGATGAAGAAAAGAACGATGATGATGATGAAGATGAAGTGCCTGTGGAAGGCCTGAAACGAGTGCTAGAGGATCCCTGGAACTGGCTTCCCCCTGTGCCGCCAGCAGTTTGTCTCCAGTTATCAGGCACTTGCCCAAAGCCAAATGGATGCCTTGCCTGCCCACGGACAGTCTCAGAGGATCCTCTTGATGGAGCCTGTCGGCGGACATTGCCTCCCTGAGGTCTACGTGAAGAGCGTGGACGAGCATCTGCTACAACCACCCTGGGACCTCTGTCCTGGGCCCCTGCCCCAGCAGGGATGTATTCAGCTCCACTGTTCAGCAGGCTAAACACCTGGCCATTGTTTTCCCACTGAATCACCTGCCTCCAAGGAGTGGCAGAACTGTCCTGCTCCTGGCCCCGAATCTGGCTCTGCCCCTGAGTCTGTGAGGCAACCTGAGCCTGCCCCAAGCCCAGCAGGACGAATACCAAACATGCCACAACAATAGGCAACATACTTGCTCTAAAGACGCCACAGCTCACCACAAAGGAAAAATCCTTCCAGTCTACCAGCAACCCACACTCAAACTCAAACCACCTGTAGGTCTGTCAATAAAACATGTGTATCCTCCTCCTGCGTGTACAGCTTTGGTGTGAGTGTTGAGACAGATGCAGGGTTGAAAGGCACGCCTGTGGTTGAGTGCATCTGCAGGTCTTCACTGCCAGCTGTAGAGGAGGTTCAATATTGCATTCAGGAGCAATCACACCCAGGAGAGTGAAAGTGGGCTTCAGAAGACCCACCGGTGGTGTTAACGTCTGTTAGTGCTATGAAAATATGTCCTGACTTCTTGTCGGTCTGCTGGCTCGCCTGTCAGTAGACTGAGCATTGCTCTCTGCCTTCTGGGAAGAAGTGCACTACAGGACTGCAAGCTGCTATTTGCCTGATTGCTTACAATGGACTGTGAAAAAATCTCAAACTTTTTTTTAAGAAGAGGTCCCACATGGCCCTAGTGCTAGTGATGTTTCCTGGCCTGCAGCAGCAAGGGCTTCATGAGGCTTCCAGAGTAAACAGTACCATCTGCAAAGGCATTCAGACATGTTACACATCTCACTTGGCTTGAATTCCTTTCTCATCTTGTATAAGCATAGATAGGGACAACATAACTTTGTTTTATACACAGGTGTTTCAAAGGCTTGTTATGTTATTGTTTTGTATTTAAAAATACAATAATCATAGTAACATGATACTAGAACCACAGTTCAACAATAGACATGTTCTTTTAAAGTGGATCCTATGGCAAAATATTGTATAGAGCAATGCTGACATACAGCAAGACATTTTGAGTGGCATATGCACAAACAGTAAGCCATTAATAAGGATATGCTGTCTATCAATACGTAATATTACTTAATATGAATAATACAGTGTAGTCTCTACAACACAATCCTCTGTTTATGCAGTGGATTTGTCAGCCAATGTGGTATGTATCCTCCACCCTAAGAAATATCAAACTGAGGTCAATTAGGAAAGTGTTCAAAACCCTCCGCCCACCAAACACACACGCACACACACAAAATTACCACCTTTCTCCACCCCTCATTCCCCTTGTTGCTTGTAGTACACTGAATGCACAAAAGACACGCATACATGCAGAGCTCTCCAGCAAGACAACAATGTGTGTGCTGTTGTCTGTAAACACCATCAAAGCACTGTTGCACTTTGAGACCCTCATTTACGCAAATGTTCTGAGAGACAAGTCATTAGTAAACACATTCATGTGGGATTTGAAACAGCTTGGTTACTGCTTGCCTTGACAGAGTGCATGCAGACAGAATCAGATTTCCCACTGTTATCAAAGTCAGCAGTTTGCAAGGTATTTTCCTTGGCATGTCTTACATTGCCAATGGCCACAATGTGCCACAGACCAAAGAAAGGACAACATTACTCCAGGGCTGTAGGAATCAACATTGGCTTTCTGAAACAGGATCCAAAAAAAAAGATGCACACATGCTGATTTCAATGTATGTATATGTGCTCGTATCTCCCACAAACAGGCATGTGCACTGTAAAGTGAAGCCCCATCATGATAATTTCTGCACAACAGAATGTTGTGAGTCTTTGGGGGAAATGGCTGGCTGACCATGAGAGTGTAGGAGAGTTACATTGATAAGCAGTATCTGTCACATCTGGGTCTACAGACATGAACAGCTTCCTCTTACTTTTATACAATAGTATATATATATTTCTTTGGCATACAATACAGTACAACACAACATTTATAAAGGGCTGACACATTCACTGTACATTGACTTTAGATTGTATTTTTCTTCTATTTTCAATTTTTTTTTCAATTTTATATTTGCAAGTCAACAGCATTACATTGCAGAAAAAGAATAATCATTTGTGTAAAATGTGTATGTCCGCCTTTTTAAGAAATGCATCATTCTCATACAAAATACTAGATAAAACTTTCATTTACTGTTTGATATTTGAATTTGGAGAGGTCAACAAGACCACTTCTATGCTTGTACTGTATATTCAGCGTTCAACTTCATCAGTTCACCAAAACTAGCATCTATTGTATTTCCAATTGATAGGGCAATGAACTGTATGCTCTTGTATTATTTATTTATTCGTTTTTACTATAGCCTTACAGTGTGTGTGAATCTTTTTGCTTACCTTTTGAGGGGATATTACTTCAAAGTGACACAAAATGGAGAAATGCCTTGTGCAAAGAACGTGTCAGATTCTTCTGACCTTACACTGTCCCACTTTGTTTAGTGCTTTTTAAAACCAGGATTCTTTTTATATTTGGATCATTTTTGTTTTCATCTTACTCCTACATTTGTATCATATGCCCTCAGACTTTTTTGGGTTATATTAAGCCTGAGATTTTCTTCTTAATTACAGATTGATCCCAGGGGAGTTTCCTCAGAGACAGAAATTGCTGCTTTAAACAGGCAGACCAACATAGAGCCTCAGAATGCCTTGAAATCCTGTCACTGAGACATTCCACAGAGATTAGTCGAAGTTGTGAGGCAAGGTTGGTTGTTTTTGTGTGACTGCTGTGTGCATCTCCTGTCTGCTGGAAACACGATGTACTCTGTGAAGTTTGGTGAAAGAACACATTGATCTGAGTGACTTTGCACCACAGGAGGAAAGCCCAGGGAGTAAGCATCCTGCTGAGAGCAACCTTTAGCTGCACAGATTCAGAGCTAAGGATGCTCTTATATACTTAGAACTATATTCATCCTCTGAGTCAAGGTAGATATCAGATAGAGGTTCTCATATGTAATGTTACACCAGACTTATCAGTGTTCACTCCAGAATTGAGGACATGATTTTGGGCAATGATATAACAAGTGCAAACTAATACAATGTGTTTTAAACCAAACAGCGTCCAGGTTTCGCGTCCTATAAGGAAAAGTCAAGCTATCAATTCCAGCTTGCCTAAATAAGTCTTTCCCTAAAAACTGGGACCAAGTTTTATCAAACTGACAAAGGTTTTTACTGATAAATGTTTCTTATTCAGGCCAGATAACACACAATTTCTGTCAAAGGGATGCCTCCTCTCCATGGAAACAGGTTTGGCGCAGTGCAAAATTCATGCTAATTTTGACAGCTGACAACACAAGATCACATAAAGAGACGACATCGCCTAATTATGGGAAAAAAATCTCTCTTCCTCACAAGAAAAAACTCTTTTAACCTTGCAGCTGTCAGATGTTGCAAGAGTTGCATTTTGCAATATACTTATGGGATCCTTCCTTATTCCAAAAGGAAATTGTGTGATATACAAATTGAAAGATAGATGAAAAACATACAGAAAAACTGCTAAAGTTAAATTTGCTGCCAGCGTGGAACAGCTCCTATCCTGCACATACCAAATAAAGCCTGCATTTGTGTTAAAGGATTTAGAATGGAACAATGCAGCTATGGTTCAGCAAACATGATGTTAAAAACTGGTACTTCTTTGATGGCTGGATGTGTTTGTTCAATGTCAGACATGATGATAAACCACTTCCTGAAGTCTGTTAAGAATTTGACACGTTCAGCATTTTGTTGTCCTACAGCTTCCCTTCCCATCTGTAATCTGCTGGAGAAACATTAAAAGATTGCTGTGGCTGCATTTTCTGTGGAACATTTCCAGCTATTTTGCAAAAAAAATTTTGGGTCATGGTAGGGATTTTGTTTTATTACTATTAAATCCAACCATGAAGGAGTGTGCCTTTGTTGTTTGGGAGCATTGATTTGATCTGTAGGTGTTAAAATAGGTCAGTTCAGTTATTCAAACACTGCTGCAGTAAAATGAGGTCATTAAAAGCAAAAGCATTAGGTGTATAAAAATACAGCAGACATTCAGTTTATTGACTTACAGCACTATATCAGACATAAAAACACAGCCATAGACACACACAAAAAAAATATAGACCTCAAGCTAGTAGGCTCTTTATGATAGCAACAGTGATAAAGAGAGATTGATGGCAATGCTGAACCACAAATTGTGTCTCTGTAGTGTGACCCTTTAATAACTGTTGACTCTAGAGGAACACATCAGACCCCTTGTCTTTCATCTGCTTTATTCTACACCATCTCTAATATTAAGTAATCACTTACATTCCCATCCCTAACTTCCACTTCACCATTGCAGAGACAACACCTGAGGTTGGCGATTGCAAGCACATTTGGCCATACAGTTGGAGCAGTCAGCCTTTGAAGTACCCACCTGCTTTCCATTAATTTCATTTTCATTCAAGGAGAGTCATCAGGCACCTGCACTCTGTTCTTGGCTCAGTATCAGATACTGCGAGAGGAAACGATAAAAATGCCTTCAATCACAGGATAATTTAAATTTTTTTTTTTCTTAGCACAACACCAGAATGAACCTTGTGATCTTCCTTTTCAAAAGACACTAAGATAATGGTTCTTTTTTTCACCTTAAGTGTACCACAACAGAGAATAATCTTCCTTGTAATTTTTCTTTTTCTTGGAGCATATTTGTAATGTCTTAAAATGTGATTACACAACAACAGTACTCACTTGCAAAATGCATGCTGTGAATATGTCTAATGACTATAGTTCAACATTACAAGATACAGTAAAAGATAACAAGCTTGCCGCTAAGACAATTAGGGTCTTATTAGACAATACCAGTTGCTTCATAATATAAATTAAAGCAGCATATATATTTTTGCATGTGCCAAGCTGAAAACCTCCAGTGTTTTTATATGGTGTTTTCAAGTCAATTAAATTGGGTCTCTTACTTCCTGCCTACGTATTAAGATATAAGCGCCAAGCTTGTGTTGATTGTTCCCAGTGGGATCGTTTTGGACACATTCTTCTGGTAACCAACTGGATTATCAAGGAGGAGTAAATGTAGGAGCAACAATAAATAAAGGCATGGGATTTAAGTTTTACACCACATTTACACTTCTTATTGGCCAAAAATAAATTAAAAGCAATATAAAACAGTCATACTGTGTATCTCCACTATTTTATATTACCTTACTCCATCTGTAATCAATTCACCAGGTCATTTATCAAGTCACAGAACCTTCAAAATACCGTGTACCAAGGGGTTTCGTGGTGGAAATAAGGGTGTAAGGTTAAGGTTGAGGAAGGAGGATACAAAGAGCTAAATGTCTAACAGGTACAGCTTTGACGATGGGAGCCCTCCCCACAGTGTTGTGACGTTAGGTGGGGAGTGATGTGATTAATGTTAAGTTTCTGGTTAAGGTTAGCCAAGGGAGCTGAGAGCTGTGGGGGATATATGTGCTTGTGTGGTACTGATGAGTATGTTTCATTGTTGAAAAATCCACCAGAGTGTAGCAGGCTGATGAGAAAAACATGCACTTCAGCAAAGCACAGATGAGCATTAACACCCACATTTACCTAGCTCATGCACCCATATACAGATAGTACAGTAGATAGTATACATTTGAAAATCCCAAAGCTTTATTATTCCACTTATGTTCCTTTCATAAATAAGCCAGATTTGATGAGCTATGAGCACTTTCACTTTCCTCATTACCATACAAACGTCCGCATGGACCTTTAGATGGTGGTGATAACTCCTCACACATTGTGACAGAACTCGGGGGATATTAATCTGCCCCTCTGATCTGTTGGTTAAAGTGTGAGTTCACGACCTGTAACCCTCGTCTCAAATGCAAACTTCAGAGGCAGGGGCTAATTTGATCTCAGATCCCCGACAACGGTGGCCTTTTGCACACACAGCTCAACCTCGAGGGAAGGACGCGGAGGCAACACACAATCTAAATCAGAGATTATAATGCAAACAGCCCTGTGGGGCTCACTAATGACTAAGGTGAGCCTGAGATGCAGCTCCAACTCTGCTTTGGAATATCAATTAGGTCTCTCAGGGACATGGAGCTGGAAGCAAGTGACTGGCATAGTAAGCGCTTACTGCTTGTCTGTGGGCACCTCAAGCACACGCTATGCACCACGATGACTGCCAGGAATTATCGAGCAAAAAGGAAAGTAGGGAAAACAAAGTCAAGATAGGTAAGGTGTGGGTGGGGACAAGTGATGCAAGAAAGAGAATTCCATTGTCATGAGTTTCCCAAAGAAAGAGGAGCCTCTAAATTTGTTGAAGCAGCCTATTCAATTAGCTCCAGAAATCCACAGCTGGTCCCCAGAGAGTCATCTCCACAGATGTGCTGTGTGCTGTTGTCTCCACATCCCAGAGAACTACCCTTCCTGTGTTCTCTCTCTTTTCCTCTCAACTCTCTCTCCTTCCCTCTTTGTTACATTCTCTAGACAACAAAACAAGGTCCTGGTAATCAGATGCTGGCTGAGCCGGGATCCAGAGCATAGAGACAGACAACAGGCTGAATCTGAAGTCATCTCACATCTCTGCTTGATATTGTTCAAGGAGAAAGAGTCATCAAAGGCCCTCCTCTGTACAGATACAAAGGCAGGTACACTCAAACACACCCACATTCAGAATAATGTACAAAAATAATGGAAAACCCTGTGTTCAGTGGATTTGCGAAAGTGTGGAGTGAATTATCTCTTAGAGGGCAGAGTAATGTTATTATGCCATTAGTTTGATCCTCTACCTGTGTTGAAAGCAGATTAACCACTGGAAATTCTTTGTCATTTTTTAAACAATGGGTGTTTGATTTCAGACAAAGGCAGACAAACTCAAGCTTCTCATTGCTAGCCTGAGATCGCTGATTTTGCTGAATGAAAAGAAAAGTGTTTGACAGATTTTAGCACTTGTGGCTATAGCTAACTAACAAGTGTTAGCTCCATGTTGAAAACACTAGATCCAGGTGACTTTTTTATTCCAGCTGACTTATTTGATTCTAACAAAACCCTGTTTTTTAGTTTAAACATTACAAGAGAAAAATGTATTTAGAGACCAACCACTGTGTTTGACAAACATACCACTATCTCGGGTAATGTTAGCTTGGGCTGCTAGAATGTAAACTTCCCCAAATCCAACAAGATTAGGACAGAGCAGCTAATGTTAGCCTAAAGTCTGATATCATCTATTCTCAGCTTCCACGCAGTGGGGAAATACCACACAGTACTCTGCCTGTAATCTCCTAAATTAATGTTATTAATTAATGGCATGCTAACCTTTGGATGTAATGCTTGGTTTTCTGTATAAAAATGGTTGTCACTGCTCAACTACCCAGTTCATTCCATACAAAGCCCTGTGCAGTCTACTATGTAAAATATGTAATAGGAAATATTAAAACTTTCACTCATACACACAAGTTAAATCACTATATTGTGTTATATCAAATGGCAATAAGGAGAAGGAAAATGTATCTTCATCTAGAAAAAACCCCACAAATAATTCCTTTGTGCCTAAGTACATTTTTTACATCAGTAGTCTCTTCACATCCCATCCTTTTTCTCTCTCCCCCTCCTTCCTCACCCAGACAGAGTGATTGATCTGATATGCCATTGAGTCAGATTACATTATGCAGTTCTCACTGATAAAAGAATAGTGAAACAACTATTTTCTTTCCCCTTATCTCCTCCAAGAGGCTATGTTTCTAAAAAGAGAACTAGCCTCCCTGGCCAGATATCATTATTCATTTTGATCCAAGGCCTTCAGTACTTATTACATTTTATAGGCTCAGAAATTTCACACCAATGGTCAGCAGTAAAACTACTGGTGTCTTTTTCCCCCTGAAGGATAAAATCCAAAATATCACATGAAACCAAGTTACACAAGGAAAGAATTTGCTCAGAAATTTGAAGCATTTTAATCATTTCAGTCAGGTGTTGAATGTGGCGCTTCTTCCTGAAATTCCACCTTTGTCTTGGTTAAAGTCAGGGGTTAGGATGGCGAGTGTGGGAATTTAAGCTTCATAAAACCCTCTCACCCTTTGGGAAGAATACAAATTCTAATCCTGCCACTCCCAGGAGGAGTTGAAGCCGTCTAATGTTTATTATTCAGAATGATTACAGCAAAGAAATACATTTCACCACAAACACAAGCCATAACTGAGACTGCAGTCTGCAGTGAATTACTATATAATATAAAAATCAAATTTCACATTGATTTAAGACCCCAAATAAGAACATGTTGAATCAATCTTAAACTAATAGATGTTGGATAGTCCGAACAGGATGACAGAGTATCTCCGTTGCATGTAGTATGCTGCAGTCAGAGACTAATGCTTACAATAAGTGTCTTTTTTTAAACCTTTAGTTTTCCTGGGAGGTTTGTGCTGAGAACATGTGCTCTTTTGCAATAACGCCCTGCTCCACAATCAAATGCAGTCATAACTAAAAGCTGCTCAGTCCAAACACACTGATCTACTGTTGGTCACAGCGCAGCTACACTGCTGGGTTTGCTGCCTTGCTCAAGAGCACCATAGTTAAAGCAGGGGCGTGTTTCTCACTGAAGAATGTAATAAATATTTCACAAACACATGCTGCCTTGGCCCAGTAGACTAGCGGAGTATTTCTGTAATGTATCCTGTGTGCGGGGTCAATGCAAATGTGCTTCAGCGAATAGAAAGAGTGCTGTGCAAACCCAAAGCCAAAAAACAACTGGAATATTTGCTCTGGGCTGCCTGATTTAGTGTTCTGGCATTCGGGATTAAGGTGGGCAGGTTAAAACACTTCCCAGACATTTCCTGATAATCACGTTGTAGGCGGATGAATGTTGGCTGCCAGACAAGCCTGTGCACACGGCATGATAGAGAGTAAGACGTGAGGTCATTGTTCCTTGTTTCAACCAATTACTGCCACAGTGGAATGCACCTCAACTTTCTCATATAGCCACATGGAAAACTGACAAGGACATCAACAAATTACTGCCCCCTAGTGGGTCTAATTATGGGGAAATGAATGCTAATTCACTAATGCTCACTTCACATCTCCTATATATATGTTAGTCAAAGCAAAGTTGTCTGAATAATACTGATTTTAGCCATTTATGTTCAGAGCAGAATGGGGCCTAGCAGCTTTTACCGGTACCCAGAATTGTTACTCCTATCATTGAACATCCCCTCATAATCCTTTCACATATTTATTTATCTTCTTTGTGTCAACTGTAGTCAAGGATAGGAAAATCCTCTTTGTTATCATACAGATAATCTCAAATGAGAATAACTAGCATTATTGTCACTTTAAAACCCCGATAATACAGAAGACTTATCTGTTACCAGATTGCACCAAATTGCACTGTATGTATGAGGACAGTAAGCTCACATTTTGCTTTTGTTGGTGAAAGATAAACACATAGCTATGATGAGGTGATAGCATGCTGCCTAATGTGGCTCCTTTAGGGGTGAGGGTGACGGTACACACTGATGCTTCTTAGTGTCAATGCATCCCTCCGATTTTATGTGATAGCTACTAAATATAATTTACAGAATACTACTGTATGTAAACAATGGAGGCAGTCATCTTTAGCACTTATCAACACCTTTGTGTTTTCTTGTATATGAGCTTCCCTTGGCAGGAATAATAGCTCTGAAATGCTGACTTGGGATCTGCTTTGGCAGACCTTTTTTCTCTTGTTCCTTTTGAGTCCAGATCTGAATTAGAGAGCTGTTTCATTATGTTAAAACAAGGTAACACAAACAGCTCCCGTAATTCACATCAAAAAAATGCTTTGGTGTTTTTTCAATTTGCATTTTAGAACTTTTAGTAAAACAATAATGGTTGATGCTGCATGTTGGTAAAAAGATCCATGATATCAGTTCCTAAAAGATATAAAGACTAAGATTAAAGATTTAAACATCAGTTTGAAAGTTTCCAGGAAGTATTATCAACTGCAAGCGTTCAGGATTCTTTTGCATCCTCCTCGTGCACTTTGCAGCAGGTAGGAATCCTTAACCAAATAATAAATATACATACAAATTAATCAATGACAGGAATCACTTATTATTCATGTCATGGTGCACTTCTCGGGTCTTTATCGAGGTGCATCCTTCCACCCCTATTTTCCAATTGCGTACCCCTCACCCCTTTCACCCCAAGCGGCTAGATTCTCCCCTTCTTGCAAGATAAGCAGACTGCCCTTTCTTCACTGGGGAAATGCGAGAATAGGAATGCAGGTTTTGTCCTCTGTGTTAAAAAGAAAAAAACTTGTCCCGCAGCTGAAAATGTCATCCTGGCCCTGCAATAAATCACATGGGGTTGTGATGTGTTTACTTATTACAGTGAGGTGCATCGCTGTCATCCACACTCTTATTTACGCCCCCGATCTTATCTGCACGCCCCGAAACACACTACCATTTCTGCTATAACGCTCTCCCCCTCTTCCTCTCCTTCTGTCTCTCTCATTCATGGCAGAAGGTACATGTGTATCAATCCCTGCCGGTACATATAATCCCTAGCATCTGTTTAAAATCACACACACAGCACAATACTATGTGTGAACAAGTCTAATCCAGCAAAACACTTTCAAACACCAGATTTTAAAAGTTAAAGCCTTTACCTACAATACCTCAACATAAATTTGCTGCTAAGAATAATGCCGTCATTGTGTCCATGTCTTACCAAATTGGCACTGGACACCAAAACCAATTCACTGCAGACAGAGAATAAGGCAGACTCTCTTTGTCTGGAGATAGAAGCTTTTGTCAGAGAAACACAAAACAAAATTGGTAGTAATAAGCACAAAAGCCACATTTCCAAAAGAGCAAAATCTATTGAAATTTCACTTTGTTTCACAGATCAATGTTAGTTAGTGGTGATTCATTAGATATCAAAAAGACTGACATAACATCAATGGCAAACTCAATTTCCTCAGTGTCTCAGTAGATTGCACCTGTTATCCCACACTGCATTGTGTGAATATTTTTAAAAACTAATGCTCTCTTCTGTTGAAGAAGGCCTCTACCCTCCTTTTGCATCACCAAAGGTGCTTAATGTTAAATATTAAGAGCACCATGTCTGCACTAGGCAGCTGAAGACATGAATGTTTCTTATTTTGTGAATGTAAGATGTGCCACAGGTGATGCTTTGCAAAGTCTTTCCCAGACAAAAAACTGTAACTGTATTGTTCATGTAATTTCTGTTTACTCTGAAGAGGTTCCCAGGGGTTAGAGTAGGGCAAGCGAAAGGAAGCGCGACATGAAAGTGACAGGAGTTTGATAAGAGCAACAGCAGGCAATTACAGTTCAGCAGCTCACCAGAGAATTGGAGGCTGTAACCTGTTGTTGGGACAGAGCCATCACTAAAACTGTGGAGACAGACAATGCTGCCAGATCTGTGATTTGCTTTTATGTTCACATTTTCACAACTCAAAATACAGGTCTGGTTTTCTCCAGTTCCTCAGCAACCCCAGTACTCAAGTCTAGCTTGAACACACTTGTCCGTATTCTAGCTAGCTACTATATCTGCAATACATTTACTCATAATATTCATAGATAAATCTGAAAGTGCAATCAGCACACTTTTTTCCTTCTTTACTGCAACATCAGGTAATTTAATGGAATTTAGTCATCCACACTCTGAGCCCCATAGAGGGGTTTCTGTGTAAAAGCAAGGAAATATTTGTGTGTCTCTGTGTATACAGTATGTATGATCACTCTTCCCTATATCCCAATCTTCCCTCTCCATTTGAAGTTACCATAGCCCTTGTGCCCTCCATCCAGCTCATTTCATCTTGGATTAGTTATGGCTACTGTTGCTGAAAGATGCTGTAATACTGGATGAACGGAACTTGTGATTCTTTTTTTCCCCTTTCATAAACCTTTTCTTCCCCCTCTTCGCCTTGCATTAAAAATGCTAAATAACTTCAGGTTTTTTATATATTAAATTACCTACAAAAGAAAACTTCCATTTTGCACAACATGTGCAACAAAAGCTCAGCTATAAAAACCATAAGCAGTTAGATGTCGTTGACAGGAGCATCTGCAAAGCCTCTCTTGATGTTATATAGGAGAACCGAGGACTGTGAGCCTAACCTGAGAGCAAGTTGGTCATCGAACTTTGACTGCTTCTGAAATTTAATTTTACAGACAGATTCTGAATGCATTTTACCTGTATTGCCTCTGTTGTTTTTACATATTGCATGTGTACTCTCGGCATTCATCGGTAATAACAAATGTTCCATGAATGTTATTACCTCAGAAGCAGCTGAGGGCTACTGGGTATTTGAAGAGCACCAACAGACATGTGTGAACCCATTGGGGTCAACATGGATTAACTGGCAGCCTGCTGAATAACTTGCATTTGCGTCTAGGGTCCATATACAGTGGAGGGTGAGGTGAAAGTGAAGGGGCAGGAGAAAATAAGAGGGAAATGTTCTGCTCTCTCTAATTACCGAAACTGCTTCCTTTAGGGAGTTATGTTGTGTCTGATAAGCAAGAACAAAATTAAGTTATGGTTGTGCACAACACAAAACAAAACACTAGTTTAAAGAATGATTTATATGTTTTAGGACATTGCAGTATGGTGGTCTTAAACAAGTTCCCTTGATGATAAAGAGGTAGAAAATCTGTTTTGGTGATATACTGCAGTGGCACCTGATGAGCTGTATTTACCTTTAACCTATTTGGACTACATAGCTCACATTTACTTGAGTGCCTTATAAAAACCTAAACACTGTAATATATAGTCTCTCTCAGTGAGTTGCAAAAACTTGTGACAGAATGTGCAATTAAAGCAAGGCAACACTCATTTTTCAATCCAGTCATGCCTATCAAATTGATCACGCCTTTTTCAATTTCGTACATATTTCATAAAGCAAGTATTTTTCCTCATATATAAAACAGATGGGTCAGCAGTTTCTATTTGTGTACCTTTCCTGTCTTTGCTTAGTGTTTCCAGATTATGATGTAGTGCTGCCAGTAGATGAGACTGGAGAAGCGGAGCAGGGACCTCAGCACTGCTCAGTGGTTACATTGTCTCTGTCAGCAAGATACCACAAATGCCCAGCACACACAGACCTGTCTTTTAGATGATGCCTTGTCAAAAGGAAGGTTAGATGAATGCAGAAGGTAGACAAATTACACATCACCACTGACAAAGGAGCAGGAGAGCAGGAGAACAGCACCGTGGGTCCCAAAGCCTGGATGTGTCTAACATGACTAATGATTCCGGCCTATGGTGGATCATATATGTCATCAGTGTTCAAAAGCCTCAAATCCAGCCCCTGAAAGGACTTTTAGTTTTCCTCAGCCTCTGGCCCTGTCCCCTGGGTGGTCATTAGTGGTGGTTAAAATCCCTCCACCTATCCACCAGTAGATGGCGTGGGCGATCTGGCTGTTCTGCCAGAGCTAGTGGCTAAAGATGGAGGCTCTCTGCCATCTCTGTCTTCATAATGATGTTGCTGAGTTACGTAAGAGTGCAGTATCTCTCAGCAGGCTCTCCATAAGAAATTATGCGTTAGATCTCAACCCAAACTCCCTGCTTTTATTTCTTTTTGTTACTGCACAGAGCTGTAGCAGAAAGCCACCAAAAAGTATTTTTTCCTCCCCTCCCGAGTGATAGAGAAATCCTGCTTTGATCACTGACCTAATTAATGAAGCAATTGATGAATGTAAATACCAGATTAGTTATGCAAATGATCACACCACAGAAAGGAAAAATACATTGCCCCCGTTAGGAAGTTCTGAGGGTGCAGAAATTATGAATGCATGAGACAAGATCTTGTTCATGATACATTTTTAAAAATACAGATAAACAAAAATAAAGCTGTGGATTAGAGGCTGTGGCAGAGAAGTTTTAGGGTAGGAGTGATGTGAATAAGGATGCAGGATGAGGGGCTTTGCCTTTGGGCTCCATTCCTTTATCTAGCTGTCTAATGAATCCACTTTGTATAAGTAATTTCTTACATTTTCGGCCCTGTATTAGGCAAAATAGTTTGCGCTGTAGATAAGCACTCATGGTAGCGTGGACATAGCTATTTAGTATTGCTGATATGTAAGTCCAACTAAGTGCAAGAACTGTGGGACACACTATTCAGTATGCATGTACTATACAAGTGACATTAAATGAATGATACTGTTTGACACACCAGAGAATAACCAAACCAAACAACAATGTGTACTGCATAAGGGACAGCACAGAACACAGAATGTGATGTGGTTTTGCAGTATATTTTAACAATATGAGTAAGATGAGAATAAATAGGTTCACTTTATGCTACTCTCAAAAATAAATGTTATTTTAGACAATTATATGCAAAAATTAAACACAGTAGACAGGTAAATATAATGAGAGTAAAAAAAACTATTTTACATGGTGGAGTACTGAGGATGTGTTAAGGAGTTTCACAGCCACAGGGAAGTAGCTGCTGGTTGTACGCCAGCGGATACTTCTATATCTCTTGCAGTGGGTTGTTCTCTGTGGACCACTCTGCAAGATTGTTGATTTCCTTCTGATATGAAGTCTCATTGTTATTTGAAATCCGGCCGAACCACTGGCTCCCAGCACAACACAGACTCCAACACAAACTCCACACAAGGATAAAAACAACAATGAAGTTTTATGTGCTGAAGCCCGTCAGGCCAAATGAGAATGAGATTGACGCAGGGTGAAAACACAGTCAACATGGGAAAGGCGTAAAGGAGTAATGGAGAGGCCTCCATTTTGTTTTGGATATAAAAACCAACACAGAGTTGGCTTTTTATCCAACAGGTAAACTGGTATTATTACAAAGCATGTGGAATATATTGTGCTTTACTTGGTTTAAGTCAGATACTGTTAGCTTGCCGGCTAACGCCAACCTAGCTCCAGCTAACATGATTCAATTCAATTCAATTCAATTTTATTTATATTGCGCCAAATCACAACAACAGTTATCTCACAGCGCTTTTCATAAAGA
>JAPMOB010222450.1:0-56903 GCA_029875015.1 Lepomis gibbosus | reverse complement strand
AGCTACATAGATTCACACGTTCATAAGTCATCTGACTTTTAAACTTACAGGTTTGATTGATCAGATTTTTTTTTCTTCATGTGTGAATCTGCAGGAAGAAGACAGGAAGGAAAAGACAGGGACATTTGGCTTGGAAACATTTGATTTGTACATTGAAGAAAAACTAAAATCCTGTCTCCCCTGACTCTCCTCTCTTTTCCAAACTGAGAATAAATATGTCCCAACCAACCTCAACACCAGACTATGTGTAATTTTTGGCAAGTGAAAAAAAGCAAATGTTTTTTTGTTTCTCAGCGGACATATCTGCCAGGGGGTGGAACTATGTATATAGTGCAAAAATAAATAAGCAGGCACCCGGTATAAGATGGGAATTTTACAATGACTGACTAAGAAGAAGTAATTGAATCGGATAACTATTGTTGGTATCCCAATGAGCATCAAAGAAAAAATTGAATGTTTCATTCTTCACATTGTGGCAATGCAAGATTTACATTGTTTGTACAAATCTCCATAAATTATTATTGTAATCTTCACATACTCAATGGAAGCCCAACACTGATCTCCTGCTTCTTTTATACAGCTCAGCTGTACCATATAATTCAGCTGTACAGTGGGGTATATTGAATATACAGAGTATATTGCAATCAGAGCAAAAGCAAGTGTCCTGTCTGAATGATCCCGGAACGTGTGCACGCTCAGGTCTCTTCACTTCATCAGGTCGATAAGGTCACTTCATTTCTAGCATTTACAACAGCAAAGTCTACAAATACATGATGTCTCTTTTTAAAAAACATCATTGCTGAGATTCAGTGTGCACAGGTGCAAACGGTATCGATCTGACTCAGTAAAGAGGACAGAGCTAAAAAGGAAAGTGGGATCATGTTTGTTACATTTCCTATTTCTTGATTCTTCAAATTCTTACATAACGTGCATTGTCATTTCTAATATCCCGAGTCCAGATCGCTAATATGAAATGGTTAACAGATTTTGAAACCAAAAACTTTACAGTCTTGTGAAACAATCCAGTTTTTAAAAAAATGGTGTGCTGTGGTTTGCCTGCAAACAAACTAATTTAAAAACAAAAACTAATTTGAGGACCCGCTCACAAAAATACTTCTCCATATGGCTATTAGTGGTCAAAAACTCTACAGGGTACATTTCACTTTGTTTAATAGTGATGCATTACCTTTCCTGAAATCCTACGGTTTTCAAAGGAATAACAATAACTCAGTCTGTGAGGGGTGAACAAAACATTTTTTGAAAATATCTTTAATTGTGGTGTATGTTCATGTAAGTTGCAAAAATTAACAAAAAAGTGGTGAAAAAATGTACAGTATATGTGAAAGAAACTATAAAGAAGCTTTGTTTTGACTCTGGAACCTAAGTGGATTTTAATATTTCAGTACAAATATAATAATTTAGCATCAGTGCATTTGTAATCTGTAGGCTGCAGCTGCCCCGACACTGGACCATCCTACTCCATCCTGCTGGCTGCATTCAAACCAAAATAAAAATTCAGTGTGTCACCTCACTTACTTCTGGTAGTAACAAGAAGCTGCTTCATGCTTTTAAAGCTTGAGAGGAAAACATGAAGGAAGAATAAAAAGAGAACTAAGTACTAAAAGCAGCCACAGTCACTTCCTCTTATTGCAGTCTTCTTTCAGCACTCGCATTTGGCTACACTGTCTGAGGGCAGGTTCAGTAAAGTGAAATCAGCCTAAAGGACAGGACAAGGGCCATTCAAAGACAATCTGACCGAAGGACATTTAAAAAAAAAAAACCCAACAACTTAAACACAAGATTTCTCAGTTTTTAACAAAGGCTCTAGGAGCACAGACCACAAAAAGTCAAATTAGCACCATATTTATGAAAATCTGCCAGTAAATAAATTAACGCTGAAGAAACTCGTCAAACAGAAATTATACTTCATTTGTTGGGGAGAAAAAATCCTGTTCATGAGGCTACAACACTGTGGGATCCATGCCACAAACAAAAGTTAAAATCACTACTTTGTAAATGTGGTTATGATGAAGAAGTCCCTGACTGAATCTGCCCTGGTCATCATTGGTTCGCTGTTTCGCTACTTTATGCTGAGTTTAATGAGCTGGCAGTACAGCTGAGGATATTCAAAGTAGCCTGGAGGAGGAAATAAAGGAATAATGTTAAACTCTCAGTAAGACATTTTGGGAAAATTCAGAAATCAATAAATCAAGTGGGTTCAGCAAAAATTATGCATTGACGTGCAACAGAGTGTCTCAGACTGGATTTTCCCTATCCCAAGGCCACGTCAGCCACACCTTGAGGCAAAGAAGGAACACAAAGGAAACAAGTGTGACGCAAAAATGCTGTTGGCCGTACGTACTGCAGTGCTACTACACATTCTTAAAAATATTTCCCATGAGTCAAAGCTGAGCAAACTGCTCAGTCAGAGGGGTTTAACAGAACTAAATTTCAAACAATTTCCACATTACTGAGTCACGTAGTGTTAAGCAAAATGGTTTACTAAAAACAAGTGACTTCAGCTTTTAAAGTAAAGGGTGTTTCACTCAAAATGAAGCTTTTGCTACATCACCATCTTCAACTTATACAGATGTTCAGCAGACAGCTCCAAACTCTTTTCTATTAAAAAAAGGTTATTTCATGTCATATCCAGCCTTTGAGGCTTACTCTTCCAAAAAGAAGACACATTTTTAAATAATGCCACATGTTCCCAATGCAGTGTTTGTTTATTTAAAAATACTCTATGAGTGTCACTGCTGCAGACTAATGCAAGAAAAAGTAACTTAAAAGTTCATCAAAAAAAATGACACCCGATTGTTTTCATTTGTTAAATAAGTTACAGGAGTCTTCCCCTTCCATTACCTTTGTGTGTTTCTCATTGAGTAAATCTGCCTGGACTTCCCTTTAGCATCCCCCGACTGAGTGAAAGCCTTCACTTGAAGGAGAGAGGTAAAATCCCTCTAGTAGGTTTAAATGGCCATGGTAAAAAAAAAGTGATTTCAAGAAAAACCAACAAGCAAACCGTCTCAAAAGAACAAAAAACTCTTGGCTGGTTCACCACCAGGTGGAGCTGCTGTGCTGCACATAACTTATAACCACATCTGCTGTCTGGATGTGTGCTTATCTTCAATAATGCGTATGGTCCTTTAAATTAAAGCACACAATTATACTTACAGACAACATGAAGCCTTTAAGAGAGGAAAGAGAGGAAGCTTGTTTCAGTGAAGAGTTTTAGTGTTACATTTTCAGAGGCTTTTACTACCTGACAGGGGTGGGGATCTTGGGGATGCTCATAATACATACCCCACACAAAATATACTTATCTGTTTCCTGGAACACTAACTTCTCCTTCACTTGGCTAAATGTGAACATGGAGCAGTGACAGAAAGTGTGAACAGACAGAAGACACGCCCCTCTCAGGTCGTAGTTGAATAAACACAAGCAGCATTGGCAAATGACTGTTAATTGGAAATATGGAGTAGAAAAAGTCAATAAGAACAATGACAAAAAAAAAAAAAAGAAAAATGTCTGTACATATTTAGGTCTCTCCTCTTTTTCCGCTGTCCTTGAATGCAACATTTGTTACCTCCTTCGCAGGTCAAATCTCTGACAGAGACGACTCCTCTCAGTACAATCATCTCACGGGAGAACTGGGGCGAAGTCCAGCAGTTCAAGTCTGCTGCCCCGGTTGGTCCTTTTCCTTGGCATGAGAGTTTGTCATAGACGGGGGAGGGGGGGGGGCAGAGACATGAGGAGGTGTTTCAGTTCGTCTCGCTTGTTTTGTCCTCAGTCTGTTTGTCCTGGAGGAGAGTTATGAGCGACTCCCATGCTGCCTGGCACTGCATAAGGTGGAGATGGATGAAGATAGTCGACAGAGGCACAAAAAAAAAAATTAGGTGAAATGGAAAGAGGGGAAGACAAAGGGAGAGGAATAATCTGTTGCAGCTTCATGCATCTGTTTTTGTTACACATTTTGTTTAGATTTAATATGTTGCCAGAAAGGGCTAAAAAAAAAAGTCCACAGGCATTCACTGATTTCACAGTGGGACAGCCCTGAACTCTCAAAGACTTAATGGGAGCATGCACTAAAGTCTGTTAGTGCATATGGAGGGGTCAGGGAACTGGGCCTAACACTTTATGTGCAAGGTGAACCCTTGTTGCATTTGTGAACACATCCTTACATCTGATGACAAATTAGCTTCTGAGGGAAACAGCCAATGTTTCAGGGCTTCCAGTGCAGCCAGTGTATATTTGGATATAGATATCCTGGCGAAGACTTCCTCTATGGTGCGCTGGTCATTGTTTATGGTCTGATTAGCAGTCTCGGAACCAATCGGCTATCATCTGATGATATTTTGGAAAAAAGAAAAAAAAAAACATTTCTAGACCTCTAGTCAGATGATAGCTGATGGGTTCCATTTTTGCACTTTGGCCAGGTGTTGCACCACTTTTGCTCTCCACATAGACTACTACAAGCAACTAAAGCCCGTTCAGTGATTGTTAGTACTACTTTTACTACAAACCAGATCACCTCCGATTTTCTGTCTGTTTTAACTATTCCAAAGTCCTTTCGCAGTGTTTTTAAGTCATTACAGAGTGCTTTCCAGCAGCTGGCGTACCTTTTCATAGTGGTTGATGTTTTTGTCGGCCATGCTGGTGAGAAGCTGTTTGAAGTCTTGTCTCTTGTTGCTCTGCCAGCGCTCCCAGTCTGCCTTCAGGTCAGCGTTGAAACACTCTACTTTGTCCTGGCATTTCTCTACCTCCACCGGCATCTATGACGAGACAGAGAAAACTACAGCTACAGGGGCCTTCAGGGGAGATACATACAAGACTACAGGTTACAGGGCTGCTACCACAGGGGTCTGGGTTGTGTGGGGGTTTTGGAGGGGAGGACTATATTAGAGAAATCTGATTTTATTCTCTCAAAAATCTTTATTTGTGGAGTTAGGATTAGTTGGATATCTATTGTCCAAAGGACATTACTATCAGCACGATAAGCTTTTATTTTAAAAAGATGATTCACCATTATTTGCATGTTGTGGTTTGTAACTCGTTGGTCTGTTTTCATTCATGCGAAGAGAAGTTTTTGGAAACAGAATAATGTGATGCATCATTAGTTGTATGGTTCAAATACTCAAGTCATGTGCTTACAACAGAGACATTTTAGGGAGAGAAAGTAGCCTAATATCTAGAAGTGAACTCTGGGAAACTACAGACAATCCCAGAAATGGCAACAGTGAACACAGCAATTTTAAGGCCTCTATGTGTGAAAGGATTTTCATATTCAGAGGAGAGGAAGGAGGAGGCTTACTGGCGTTCTGTCCTCCTGCTTGCGCAATATTGCTGCTTCTAGCCGACCCTCGTACTCCGCCTGGCTCTGGTCTCGCTTCCTCAGAACATTCTGCAAATAACCAGAAAACATCCACTGTTTTGCTTTGTTTTATTTTCAGTGTAACATTTACCATTACTGTAGAATTTCTTAAAGAGACAACATGGGAAAAACATTAAAACAAAGAGAGACATGCTGAATCAGGAGCTTGGTGAGGGACAGGACGTGACACATGCAGAATGTCAGATGCCACTTCCTCTATTCAGAGTTAAATAAGAAGTCAATGTGTCCAAAATCTATCCAACTACACAATAATTCTCATAAGGGTTTTAGTGTGTAGTATGTTCACGCAGGAAAAGAGACAAAATCAAGTTTACTCAAACCACACAGTGACCATACTAAATTTGGAGGGTTATTGCATGTACTGTTGGTGCACACTATTCTCCCACAATGCAATGCAAACATTAAACCAACTGTGGGTGGTGGTCAAACAGCTCCACAGAGATCTTAGGAAACAAACAAACAAGTATAGTATTTCCTGTTAGTATGAAAAGGATGTGGTTTTACTGTTAAAACAGTTTACTGTGATAGTTAGTATGTAATACATACTGTTTATAAGTAGTATGGATTTGTTAATTTGGCAAAGTCTATGTTTTGGTGGCAAGACAAAAGAATTATTCTGTAATTATTTGTTTGTGTATGATTTTTTTAGAATTATAATTTGTTTTTTTCTATAATTTTGATTCTATGGGGAAAACGTTTTTTTGGCCGCAGAGGATTTTATTTATTATTTATTTGTGCAGTTCCGCCATCACAAACTGACAGCCAGCCTGACTCACTGTTGTGTGTCCAGCACTCTGCAAATAAATGACATTTCCTGAAAAACGTCCCTCGTCCTTCTCACCTTCATGGATTCTATGTAGAGGATGTACTCTCGGAGTACAGGCAGGAAGTCCTGGCTCATGCTGTCACTCTGGTCCTCCAGCGAACTGCAGCATGTTGTCACGCAGCTAGCTACGCCCTCCAGGGGACGCCTCAGCTCTTCCTCAGACCCCGCCCAGCTGGCGTACACGGCGCCGTACTCACGCAGCTCTGTCAGGTACTCTAGTGGGGGTGGAAGAAAAAAAGAGGTGGTTAGACAGCCAAGTAAGAAATAAAGAAGAGTTATGGTCTACATATGGAGTTCATATTATGCTCATTTTCAGGTTCCTAATTTTATTTATACCAGAATGGGTTTACATAGTTTAATTTTCAAAAAAAAAAGAAAGAAAGAAAAACACTATTTTTGTCATACTGCACTGTGAGTGCTCGGTTTAAACTACAGAGAGAAGCATCTCACTTCGTTTTGATTTTTTTGGGAGGAGTTTCACATGCGCAGTACCTAGTTAAGGGCTACTAGCCAATCAGAAGCAGAGTAGGGCGGGTTGTGACAAGCAAGGTAGTTGTTGGAATCTTTATGTATAAAAGGTATCCCATATTTACTCAGTACCAGTTAAGGATCAGTTATCCAAAACAAAAACGCTTAGCCGGTAACCGTAGTTTCAGTTCAGCCGTACAAGACCAAGTCTGATCTCGAAACACAGACAGAACAACCCGAACCAGCTTCGCAACCTAAACTGCATCAAAACAGTGGTAAGTTATTCATTTGTAACAGGTTTATCTTTCATACTTAAAATTTAACTGTGAACTGTCTCTACATCACAGTAACAACTGTTGGTCCACTGACTGCCTGGAGGGTCTCTAACACTATTGTAATTTCAAGTTTAGGTGTATTTGCAGAAACTGTTCGACAATGACTCGTGTTGCTAAGTGATGCAGATAGGTTATGGAAGTAAAGGCAGAACTAAAAACGTGCTGTTTTCAGGCAGTTCAGAGCAGCGTTTTCTGTGGAAAATGGTAACTCTCTTTGGGGTGGTCTTTTTTACTTTGCAAACCTATTAGATAACAAAAAGATATATAACACAATAAAGGAAAGAGAAAAATCCAAAAAGCATAATATGGCGTCTTTAATACTATGTAACACCACAAAACTCTGCTAGACGGGAAAACAGCAGAACTTTCTCTCTTTTTACACTCTCTGTAAGCTCATAGGCCTTCATTATTTACGGTCCCCGAGTTCCCATCTTATCTCCTGCAATATGTAAACAAGGAGCTTTCGTTGCAGATCTTTAGGCCTCAAACCCACAAAATCTAAAACCTGAACAGATGTTGACATCAAACATTTCACACAACAGATGACAGGTGTTTACACAGTCACTTGTCTTATATCCATATCAACTGTGCACACTCAAAGCCCAAAGGTCTGTGGGCTTTTCTCCAAATCAAACACTGTAGCACCAGTCAATACTGCAGATTCACACAAGCTAGTGTTGGCGTAAAGTCTAAAGACTGAACCATCTCATGACACAAACTAACCACAAGCACATATATATGCTCAGAGAAGAAGTACGGCTTATAGTCGAGGTCATAATGCAAGCAAAAAATCTGCTTCCTGCTGCCTAAAATGCATGTAACTATTATGAAGTGGCTTCAGCACTCGAGCCAGTGAAAGTGGCACATTAAGGCTCTGCATAAATGATAATATTAATGATAATAGTAAATGGAAGATCAAAAACAAACCATTCCTCTTTGTTTAAAAACCTGGAGTCCCTAAGTTCATTTATTAATTTTGTATTAATTCATCTAGTGTTAATTGATATTTTTATTGATTACTTTATGTTGCTCATTTATACACCCTTTTTAGTACAGTGGAAACCTCTTCTAGTGATCATGTCTGTCCAGGTCAAATTGGTCACTATAAGCAGTTTATTATTATAAACATATTTTTTATTTTACTTTATTTCTCATGCAGATTTACGACAATGTATTAAGGCCATTGTAGATTAAAAGAAACCCAGTGGCAAATATTCTGAAGAAGAAACTCAGAATTTCTGAAGAAAAAAAAAGTCACAAATTTGTGAGAGAAAAAAAACAACACTATTTTACAGATGTGCTTGTGTTAAAGTCTCTGTATTCTAATAAAAGCAGGTAATAAAGATGTTAACAACAGCTGTGACATATAAACCACTTTTACCAACCAGTATTACAAGATACTTTTGACCAAAACAAATTGGAGAAGTACTGCAGGCATTTTAAAGACTAAGATGTGACACAAGCTTTCAAGTGGCTTTATTGCAATCCCTCATATCGGATAGCTCCACCTCTTCTCTGTTGCCTGCACTGACTCTAGCAATGTATAACTGACTGGGAAAAAAAAAAAATAGTACACTACTTTTTCTAGTTTTCTTGTAATTTTACCACTGTCTTTTCTGAATATAACTCCCCTCATTTCGTACAAAAAAAAAAAAATTTATCTACAACGGCCCTAATCCGCCGTCATCAAGATTACCATCTAATTAGCGCTCACGCTCCAAGCGCTGTCTGAATGGTCAGGGTATAACATATAACACCTGCTGCAGTGAGAGAGCGGAGACGATAATTACGCACTGTCTCAAAACACCAGCAGAGCAGAAACGGGAGGGCAAATTAACTCACTGAGCCAAAGCGATGTGAGTACAGTGGAGGAAGATATCACATGGTGCGCGAGTGTAAGCATGTACAGAGAGTGTAAGCATGCTCGCAAAAAATGAACTCTGTAACTGGACTACTTTAGTACAATAAGCTAATTATTTAAACAGCATTTGTATAGGAATGATTCTGTCCACACTTTCTGATCCATATAAGCGATTTCCACTGTATAATATTAGATGGAATCATTTTCTCATTTGTTAAGTATTTTATTAATCCCTTTTTATTGTCACATCACAATAAGTCAATGTCAAATTATAATCTCTCTTTCCCCCTTCCCATGTTTCCTGAGCATTAAAGGCAAAAATGCCCCTCAGGAAGACAAAAATTCATCACCCTCGGAGTGACATGGGTCATTTTAAGTCATCTGTCTCCTCAACTTTTCCGCTACCTGACTGCTCTTTCAGGATCCTCTGGGCGATGCGGTCGATGGTCCCCAGTTTCTGGCTGAAGGTGTCCAGGTATTCACCCATGGCGCAGAACTCGGCTGGCCGCGCTCGCAGCTTGTAGCCGCTGGCCACGTGCTTCACTGACTCGCCCACCTTGGTCAGCAGGGCCAGACCCTGGCGCTTGTTCAAGTCCTGTAGACACACAGTGATAAATAGTCCATATGATATTGAGAATCCCGCTAGATAGGCATGAAGCTACAAATATGTTAACATGGCAATATATTTTGTTAATAGGCAGCTTTTTCTGTTATTTCATTACCGTTGGTGTTTCACCACACATTTTACATTGTAGATTTGATATTGTTCTAGTGTGCGTATGCCCTACTTTCTTTCTATCTCTATTCTTTCTATCTTTCTGAGTCCAATTATTTTACTGCTGCAACAACCTCATTTCCCCACAGGGATCAATAAAGTCTTGCGTCTCAGCTACTTAAGAGACAAAATTTGTGACTGATGGCAGACGCAGAGAGAACAAATACACACATGTGCACAAGTTAGGAAGCAGAAGCTCTTTATTTTGTGGTACTGTTTTACTGAAAGAGCTGCTGAGATTACGATTCTATTTTGCATTAAAACAGGCAATATAACACAGTGCTGCATAAAATGAATTGCATTTAAGCTTGTGACAGGAGAGTAACTGTCCACCTTGTGTTTCTCAATGAAGGAATCATTACTGTTTATAATCTATAAACTGGAAGTGTGTGCGTGTGGTGATCATGGTGAGAAATCATCAGTATTCAAAATCTTCCTTTCTGCTGTTTCCGATTCAATTATAAACCATAAACAACTACCAGCCTGAACTACCCAGCCTGAAGCAGCAGATACAGTACAAACTATTGCATCAATAAAAAAAATTACTTTGAAAAACTTGTTTTGACAGTGAAGGAGCGATTATGGAGATGAATTCTTATAAAAGGCCAAAAATCCATGAATTTCACACCTTTTCATTAACTTACCTTGGCAGACAAGAAAGCGTTTAGGTGTGGGTTGAAGGAGAGGACGGGATGGTCGGCAATTCGCTTCAGAAACTTGTCCAGAGCTTTCATCCTGGTCTCCACGAACTCCTCCGAGAAGCGGTCAACCACGCCCTTCATCACAAACTTCTCTGGCAATGGCTGGGGATGAAGAGGGACGGAGGAGGAGGAGTAGGAAAGAGGAGAACCAGAGCAGAGAGTGAAAATTAGGTGTTTCTAGGGCGGAAATCAGGTCAGGAGGCGGCGGCGTGGCTCATTCGACCTACAGGGATGAGGTGGGTTGGCTGGCTGTCCTCCAACTTCATCCTCAGCCAGTCAAAGTCCTGGTAGCGCCGTCGCACACAGTACTCCGGCAGGTCAAACTCTATCCGTGTTGTCTGGAAGAAAAAAAACAAAAAAACAACACACACACACACACACACACACACACACACACACACACACATTTGCTGTGTTACAGTATCTAAATTTTTTACTGAAAAAAATTCTGACCCGTAATTTCACAATGACAGCTAAATAAATTTACATTGTGTTACTGGGGGCACATTCTTTGTTTATGTTTGGAGAACACATCAGTAGCAATGAAGCGTTTTTTACTTCACAGCATTCACATGTTTATTAATGATTAGCTTAGTTATTTGTCATTAGTTTTAAAATACGCACACAGCAATAGAATTCATATGCATACACGAGACTGGAGGGCGGCCATGTCTCTGTACATCTGAGCCCATTTCAGATTACTGTACATGCTTATCGACCTTGAAATATAGCTGACAGTGTGCATACACATAACCACAGTACACACAGTCTCTCTCTGACAATATAATGCTAAAAGACGCACCCTACGTGCTCTCAATTAACACTTTGTGTTCACACTGGGTTGTGATATTTGCCTGCAGCCTCTGAGCCAAAACACCATAGTGTACATTGCAACTGTGGTCATGACGCCACCCAACTGCTCCTGGCACTGTCTCCCTCTGTTTCTTTCATTACACAATGGAAAGGGAATCAAAAGCTACGATTCTCTGCTGGACGTCAGAACAAATTAAGTTCTGTCAGGCAGTGCGGTGCCTCTGAGATCCTCCTGCTCTGTTTGCTGGCAGAGAGATTTGAAGGACGAATCCACCTGGTAAACAACACATAAATCACTGAATTCGTCTCCACTCTGGGGCCAGTGGTCAGAAGTGTGCAATGTGTGCATGTGCTCAAGACCTGAACAATGCGAGGACCCACTCATAAAAACATTGTCCCACAGCGCTATTTGGACTAGGACTTGGATATCAAACTTGCCTTGAACACACCACCAAGGAGAGTTTTTAAAACAATGAAATGCAACAAAACAAAGACGAAATGTTGGACTACTGATCTACAAGTGGTGCAGACATTAACTGTACCCTTTGAAAAATGATTTGCAGTAACATTATTGATTGCTAGGTGGGCTTGAACATGCTAAATAACCACTGTAATCCCATTAAATATTAGTTTAATACAGTCCATTGTGTCCAAAGAAAGTCAGGTGGACAATGTTATGACTCTGGTCAATAGCAGACCTTGGTGGAAACTCTGTAGGTGATGTATGTCTCCATGGTGGAGACGTGCTTCTTTGGGTCGTCGACTGTGACAAAGAGGTCACGGGTTTCCGTGGAGGCGTAGAGGTCCCGGACATCTGCTTCCAGGTCATCATCCAGCTGCAGCCGGTTGAACAGTGAGGACGCTGAGGCAGGACTTGACGTCTCAATCGGCGTGCCATTGGTCAGCCCGGCTTCCTGCGTGGACAGAGACCATGGGGACATAGAATTAAGATGATGCCATGGGAAAACCTGCAGACAAAGAGTTAATAGATTGATGCGGATGGTGATGCAGTTGTTTCTCTCCGTCAAAGGGGCTCTTGTTGGGGCTACTGCTACGTACACACCCTACATCGTCTGCCACTGCTCCTGTCTTTCTAACTTAATGATGGGCAAGAGGAGAGAAATGGAGCATTTGGGGACTGGAGTTACATTTCCTCAGCCTTAATACAAAAATGTCTTCTATAGGGTGACAAAAGAACAATTTTTATTTCATTGTATCATATTTATAGGAAGAAACTGTTGTGTGTTAGTTTGTTTTTGCAATAAACATGTGATGCCTTTTATTTTATAAAAACAGACTGTGAAGTGACCTTCATGGCGTCCTTTCTACTTTCTAGACAAACAGATTTTCTGTGCAACACAATCAGTATCTGGATCTACAGATGTGATCAATATCGCTGTCAAATGGATGCAAAACTATTTATAGAGTATTCACAGATGACACTTCAAGTGTAAAAAAGGGGGGTTGATTTGTTCAAGCGCTTTCAATTTTTCAGCGTTTATCTTTTTCTTTTTTTTTTAGCAAGTAGAGAGCAAATAACAAATTTCCTCCGCAGGCTCCATCCAAACATAGCAAAAGTGCTCAGAAAAGCTATAAAAAGGCAAATAACTGGACAGATAGTGTCTCCTCGAATGAAGAGGCGACTTGTGGATTTGGACATTAGAGAAAAGCAAATTATTTAGTTGATTTTCTTCTTTTAGCTGCTTATTTAAGTCTAAACGATATTTTAAAAAATACATCTATACACTAGATGATAGTATTTCTCATTCTCATTAGCAAACAGCAGCAGGCAGCACAGTGTTAAATGTAAACAAAGACCAAAGTGTAAACACTGCGACAGGAGGGTAGGGAAAACAGAGGCAGCAGGGTTGAATCACCAAAAGTGGTTGTGAAAATAAAACTAACAACCAAATCTCTCATTACGACAACCTGTACTGCCACATTTGATTTGATCTAAACTTGCTCAATGTCCTCTCACATGACAAAATGAACTATTTTCTTCCTGAAACAGGTTAAGGTGCAGATGTGGGGGAGCAGGGAAGCTAATGTTCAACCATAATCACTTTTTTTTTTTAAATCACCTGGGCATGAGTGCAAGTTCCAATTAAATCAGTGATAAGTGCTACTTCTCTGTCTCCCAACATACACATTCTGCAAGTCAACATGCCGACCACACACACAGTCACGCCACTTTTTCTCTCTCTGCTACTGTACGTGCACAGAAACACACACACACACTCTCAGCTGACATTGTAAGTGCTCTTTTTTTTTTTACACTGTGATGCTAACTTGCACTGGTAATCACAGTTCAGATAATTGCATTGCATTGCATCATTACACCACTGTGAATGATCAACCAGGCCACCGCAACACAGCCAGACAGTGAGGAAATTGGGGGAACCAGATGTGCTCTTAATGCACTGCATAGTTGGAAGATGTAAAAATTAATATTGTTATGTGGTATGGCAATAATGTGGAGTTCAGCTTTTAGCAACTTTGTGAGCTTAAATGTTACATTTTAGGGCTTCACAGTCATTTCACATCCTATAAACATATTTGACAGCTTTAACCGAGAAAGACGGGACCCTTATAGGTCTTGTTTCACATCAGACATGTTGTCTTGTGGCAGAAGGAAACGCACAAGTTTTGCTAATAACATTAACGATGGCTCTGTTGTATTCAGGCGTCCCAGAAAGCCATGGTAGTGTGACGATGAGCCAGCAAGCAGAGTACCAGGACCCTGAAGCTGAAGCAGCTAAATGGAACTCAGCCACCATTTATTTGACCATTTCCACCTGTCCCTGTCCTGCCATATCTAAATATGTTATCATCTTATAAGGCCAATTAAATGACACCAACCTCTACTTAAGGGTATGACTAAATATTGCATGCACACGCTAATAGTCGTACCCAAAATCTCATAACACTACATTATTGATATTTTGGGACTAAATAAAAAAAAAATGTAATGATCAGTCACAAAGAGCTCCAAACTCCAGATTTTCAAGAATGTCTGTACAAACTCCTGTTTGCTTTCTCAGGTTAAGAAACCGAGACTGAGTGTGACAGCAAGATTTTGTCATTCTAGAAAGTTGATTAGTTTATTAGGCAATGGCAAGAAAGGGGGTGGGGGTAGAAATTTTAACAATGCAATCTTAAGAAATCCTTTAAAAAAAAATCTGCAGATGCATTCCGATCCACACCAAAGACAAACCATTGTTCCCTGGACCCATGATCTTACTTTCCATTAAATTTTATTACAATTTGTTGACAACTTCAATATTCTGCTGTCAGACTGGGACCAGAGCCACAACCTCCTTGATGGTGGGAGTAGACTTCACCATTTTTAATTTGTGTAGAGTTCGTTTTTGGCTCTGTGTATTATTCATTTATTTAAAAAAAATGGAAAAGGAAAACACCTTACCATGCAGAGTAACAGTGTTGGAAGGATGTATCATAGCATCTCCTGTTGGTAATAATTAATAGCAAAGTGGTTGCTAAGGTTGTTTCTCCTAAATACAACAACAGCAGGAAAAATAAAAGCGTTGACATTTGTTTGCTTGGTCCATCCTGGGTTTGTAGAGCACACCTAGGCTGATAATGATGTCGGGTCCTTTTTTAGAAAGAGGAATGAGATAAGATCAATCTCTTTTCTAACCAAAATATGTGTAAACTAAAGTCAGTGTAATGCAACACCTGGTTACATGGTTACTCATAGTAACCTCTTATGTGTATTTTTTTGAGTTTGTGTGCATTAAGATCATTTCCCCCATCTTTTCCTTTTCTCTTTGCTTGTTTGTCTATTTCTTTTTTTATGTTTTGGTGTTTTAGTTCCTGTATTCTGATAATTGTAATTTAAGAAATAATGTTAGCTAGCTTAAACACTGTTTTTCAGTAATCAGTTTCAGTATTTCAGTGGCAAACTCAAAGAGCCCAGGTTCGACTCTAAGTTAACCTCCAGTTCTGGCCAGTAATCCTATAATGCAAACAAAACTAAACAGAAATGCTTTTTATTAAGGTTTAGCCCGTGTTCTCCATTTAAGTTCCATCAGTTTGCTACTTCTTACTTGGTGGAATTTATCCATGAAAGCTGGTGCCAGCCTAAAAATAGAGTATAGAGTTTAATTTGATTAACCGTCCTCTCACCATCCCCTGGTTGTCTTCAGCCCCAGCAGACCCTACCTTGTCCCCTTCGACGTTGACTGTGACGGAAAGCGGCTCCTCGGCGGCGGACAGCGTCTGCTCGGTGCCGGACAGCGGGTGGAGGATCTCCGCGATGGGCTTCTGCCCCGAGCTGGCCAGGCCTCTCGGAGCGCCGACACTCATCCTGCAGGAGGCGGGAAGACGTGGCCGGGTGTCGGGGGTAACGGCTGTCCGGTTCTCCGCGGCTGATACGGTTGGTACAGACAGAGGGAGGATTTTTCTCTGTTCACTGTCTCTTCAGTTAAGATGTTACAACCGCTGGTTGGTCGCAACTGTCAGCTGACTGCCACTGCGCAGCTCCGGAGGTTAAACCACACGGACCCGGATGTAAACATATGCATCACGTGACAATGAGTGACGAATGAAACTCTAAAGATTGTCTATTTAGAAGATCAGCGAACTGTTACTGAAACTACCAAGTTTATTGAGCTTTCCCCCAGAGATTTTAACATTATCTCATGGTTGAACGATGGTCATTTCTAATTTATAATGGAGATACTGTCTTTGTCACTAAACTCTCTCCACTGATAGCCCATGGGGAAGTAACGACTGGACCTTACGTTAAGATTTTTATTTATCTAGTCATTTGTGTTAAGAGCAATTTGTGCTGTCGATTAAATAACGTGTGCACAAGCACATGACTAATGTCAGAGACGTCTTGGTAATGTGCTAAGTTAATTGAGCATGTACAATTCGAGGAAATTATGTGTATTTTAATTTCTATGTGTATGCACATAAGGACAACTGGACTCCATATGCTAAATTGATCCATTTAAAGAGCTCATATTATTTTGTTATTGATTTAGGTTTTCATCATGCTCGTTCACTAGCCTTTGTGCCGTTCTCTTGGTTCATGATGGTAATTGGTTACCGGAAATAGGAGCAGTGTGAGACCTCTGTCTTCCTCCTATCAAACCTTCCGAGCAGAAAAACCGGTACAGGGTCTGAAGAGGCAAAATGCGAAGGACCAATCCTACATAACCACGAGTTTTATCGTTATTTTAAACTTTAAGTTACTGTTACCGTGGTGTGCAACAGCAAGTTCTGTGTACTTTATGTTAGCACAAGTTTAAGTTACATTTATCTTCCAGGGGACTTTTATCGTTGTCCGTTACAACATTAGCTGGTCGGAAGAAACCCAATCTAATACAATTGAAACCACTAATTTAGTCCTTTCTGTAGTTTGTTATTTTGATTTATCTCTTGCTACCTGCACCTACATGGCTACTAACCCACCAGGACAAGGTAATTATTTTGTTTTGGGATAAACGATATTGGTATTGAAGCTCTTTGTCTTTATCAATCAATCTGTAACCACTCCTGACGGCAGGGGCGTCAGTTAGCTACACATAATCCAGTATACTGTATAGTGCTAATGTTCAGGATTTTACGCATGAAAGCTGAAAGAAATAAACAGTTACTATAACAAACTGAGGGCAAAACCACTGTTCAAGTCTTTATGGCCAGAAGTCTCTCGAAAAGAAGTTTTCAGTTTTTGGTCGATGCTAATCTGCAATCTACTGTCACTACATAATTACAGAAGCTATCACTCCCTTATGATGTTCACCACCATTATCTGGTCAGGAGATGGATTTTATTTCCATTTGTCATTTTTAATCGGATCTATTTTCTAGAATGAATGCCATTCCAATATTTCTTCTCTGTAGAACATTAAATATGTATATTTCTGCAACTCATATATATATATATATACACACACACACACACACACAAAACATGGAAATGCTGGTAGCTGATTCTTCTGTCCCGCCCTCTTCCGTCATTGTCTTTCTGTCGGTTCCTCTCCTTTTTTCTCCATCCAGCCTTCCCGAACAAGGCACGGGTGGCGATCCTGGCAGAGCTGGAGAAGGAGAGGAGACGGCTGATGCAGAATCAGTCCATGAGCACTCCTGGAGCCAGGTAGAGTTAATGTGCAGCCATAGTCAAAACCTTAGAGAAGCATTTTTTGTTTAAGCATTGATACCATAAAGCCATAGTATATTTCAATATATACTAGAGGGTATTGTTAGTACATTTCCAGTTACATTACCTTCATAAGCTATCTCTTTTTTTCCTTTCCCTCTCATCCCTCTACTCCTGCAGCATCTCACTGTCCAGACCGAGTCTGAAGGAGTTCAGGGACAATGCGGAACAGCAGCACATCGCTGCCCAGCAAAAAGCTGCCCTGCAGGTAAGAAAGAAACAAAAGCAACTTTATATTCTCTCCCACAACTTCTTTCCAGACAGCAACAAGTAGCACAACAAACTGCTATTAATGTAGTCACACTTTTTTGTAAATCACAAGCAGAAAGCCCGTGTCACCAGCTTACACAAAGGTCTGAAATCATTATGAGTGAGAGAAAGAGAGAGAGAGGTTTCAAGACAACATAAAGTATCTTGCAGAAGAACAAGGAGGCTCAATAGTTGCTGCGTTGTTGGTACATCAGCCTCACTAATGTGATTTAATGTGGCGAGGTTAAAAACAGAAACCTGTCAAACCAACACCTCCTGCACTCTCTACATATCCTACAAGGGATTGTTGTCTCCATGGCTACTTTGCTGTAAGGTTTCCCCGTAATTCTTTCTGCCAGCATTTCTAAAGACACGTTATGTCTCGTTTGTTTAATCAATACGATTATTAAATGGTGAATGTGGTCAGAAATACTAACACAAACCTTTTGACTGTCTTCTCTGGCAGCATGCACACACACACTCTTCAGGCTTCTTCATCACTCAAGACTCCTCATTTGGGAACCTCATCCTCCCTGTCCTCCCACGCCTGGAGCCTGATTCTTGACCTTTTTTCCTCTCGTCCTCCTCCTGCGGTGTGAGACACCGCTTCGAAATGAAATATGTGCACATCGGACCTGTGTCTCTCCCGGTTTCCTCTTTTAAGTCTGTGATTAATGGACAGTGGTTTGTCATGTTATAAACAATCTCAGGGGAGTGAGACTCTACCATTTTTACATTTCCCAGACTAACATACTGGCTGCTGAATTCTGGAAACCTTTCAAAAGAGTCGGAAAACGCTTCCAGATAGCTGTGAAACATCCTGTCAAGTCGTCCATGGGATCTACAGAAATACTGTAAACCTTTCACGGCACCAATCACATCCATAGTCCATTAAATACACATTTTGTCAGGTTTTTTACATTTGTAGTGGATTTGTATCAATATTTGAATAATAAAATTGTTACATTTAATTGTATGTATATAGAGTTCCTCTTTTTATTTTCTACTTCAATAATAATAATTTTAAAAAAGGTAATGATAAATGGTTTCGACGACAGTCACAGAGGATCTAGGAACAAGAGCTTGTTCTTTCTAGAGTCACAATACTGCACCGACGTTTCACAACCAAAGAAGGACAAATCCACTGTAGAGGAGGCAGAAAGATTTCTACACCCATATTCTGTTTTTCCATTACCAGTACCAGCTCAACTTGCCTCAACTCTACTCGACTCGCTAATTGTGTAATTTTTAATGCAACACATACACCAGCGACCCACATACAGCTGTCTCTTGATTTAAATTTAAAAGTTTCAACATTCCTCAGAATGTAAAGACAGGCAAGCTGTGTGAAAACCTTTCAGCTGTGTTTTCCTCTGCCGTTGTTGCTGCCGCCGTCTCTGTGGCGGTGGGACCAGAGGGCTCTGTGAGCGGGTGGCTAACAGGCCTCGCAGGCTCCTCCCGTGGGTTGCCACAGGCTTCCCCCACTGCCACTTCGGAAGCTCCTCAACTCCGAAAACTTCTAAGCACAGTTTTTGTTCCGCCATCACTTCTCGTAAATCTGTCAACATTCAAAATCTACACAGCTGATTTCTCACCTCAAAACTTCTCAGAAGTGGATTTAGTGATGAAATAACATATGAAAATTGTAAAATATAAAACTTTCTGCTGCTGGCCTCTGTCAGACGCGCGCAATGATGACGCAGTGAATGGTGACTATCCTCTCAGACTAATCAGTAGTCTGCCGTGTTTTCTCATACCATTTTAGTATCCCTCAGCTCACTTGGAACTTCGACAGAGGTGATACGAAAAAACGTACCTGGAAGCATGTACAGGTACAACATTTCCACAATGGAAAACCAAAAAAAGGCGAGTCGAGCTGGTACCGTTCAGTGGGAAAGGGGCTATAGTAGCAGAAATGGGGCCAGAATCTAATGCAGTCACATGATCAGAAGTACATGAGATAGTGAAAAAGTTGGTACAACAAAAGAAAATTACAACATCCTGCCAAAATCATTTGTGGAATAAGTTGAACACAACACACTCCGATAGTACAGCAGAAGAAGTGTATCCTTTGACGGATTGTTGGATTTTTTCTTTATATGTTCAGTCAGAAGGAGTCGGTCAGCAGCTGTCTGTTACAGTTTGTCACTTTGACACAATGGGCAGCAGTTCGCCTTTTGCCTTCATCGTTTTGATCTTGGCCTTAATGCCGTCATCCATCGCTTGTCGGCAGCGATGGGCGTAGCGTGCCAGCGTCTCCTCTTTTTCATCCCACGGTGGCAGCGCGTGAAACACCTCTGGAGCGGCCAGACTGAGCTCAGCTATGGCCGCTGTACGGGAGATGGTGTTGCGGTCTACACCGACCCGGTCGAAGGCCACCTTCATGGAGACACTGCGGCGAAACTCTTTGAGGGCCGCCATGTAGCGCGCTATCACACCCACCACATTTTTCACTAGAGAGGAGATGTACAGGGACAGTGACAGAGATAAATCAACACATACAAAGACGAAAAACTGCAGTATTTACCAATAACCATACATTCTGCTCTATGGGCGCTTATAATCACAGTTGTCGTTACATGTCCTTACTCCTGACTCGGGTGTTTTCCCCGTCCCGGCTCCTCTTCGTCTTCAGGGTCCGGTGGCTCTCCAGAGGGTGAAGCTCCATTTCCTCAAATGAGTCAAACAGCGGCGGCGAATCGAACCCTGCCACATCATCAGGAGAGGTCATGTGTGAACTTCCCGGTTCCATCTGATTAGAGCAGCGAGACCACCGCTTCTCTAGGATTAGAAATAGAAAAATGGCAACTTTGAAATTTGGTTGTTATAAGATACAAATAAAAACATTTCACCCACAGTCTTAGCTAAGTATAGTTCAGAGTACATGGAAGATTATTTTTTAATGGCATTTTTATTTTGTTTTCATTTTGACACTCCGGGACCTCCATACTTGGCCATGGAGACAGTCAAAGAACTAAATTACTGATTAGTATAGTTTTTTCTTAATGTTTGCATCTCTTGTTTATATGTTTTATAATTATTATGTGAGGAACTTTAAATTGCATGAAAGGTACTCCACAAAAATAGACTTGATTTTATTTAAAAGCACCAACAAACTGCTAACCTGCTATAATTTAATAACACTGTACCAACAGGTGGATTTTCAAAGCAAACTCTACCTGGCCGTAGTTTGTCCTGCAGGAAGTCGCAGATGAGTTCGGCTTTTTTAGTGAGTTCATTCTGCAGCAGCTCTTTGTCCTGCTTCAGGCTGGAGATGATCTCTGTCATCTGCTGGTTGTGGCTGCGTTCGGCACAAAGTAACGCTCGCAACTTTTCCAGCTCGTTCTGCCCCCCTGCAGTACAAACAAACAGGAAGCCAGACAGTTGGGTATAAACACACATATACATATACTGGGTAAGAAACTGTCTTCTGTATGGTTTTGAATCATAAAACAATCTTGTTTTGTTAATAATGTATTCTTGTGTTTAACTTTTGGGGAAAATAACCTTTATTACCACTGACACGAAAAAATATCCAATCAAAACATGCGGCCTCTGTCTCTGCATGTTTGTCCAAACTGTACCTGCAGTCTTTTCTGTAGTGTCTGTGGCAGAGCTGCATCTCTCTGCCTGCTCTGTGGTCCCTGTCATGCAGCTGCCTCCTCCTAGCAGCTCCATCTGTGGGTCCACTAACCCCTCACTCCCCAGATCCTGCCCACACTGTGGCTGGGCGAAGCGTTGGAGGGGCTTGCTGGGCAACAATGTGTGTGTGATTTGAAAGTGTGTGCTTTGTGCCTGACAAGCCTGTGAAACATCGACAGTCTCTGATAGCCCCATGCTAGCTATGTTTGCCGTACTGTCAAAATCCTCTGCTGAAGTTGCTTCCTCCTTGACCTTCTTCCCAGCAACAGCTCCTCCTGGTGCCCTGCCTCTTTTTCGGGATAGGCGGGGCTCGTAGACGCCATCTTCGTCTGTGGCCGATGAATCACACACAGCCATGTCAAACAGCCGGCTGCTGAACTCCTCCCCCTCTGATGCTGCTTCGCTGCAGGAGAGGTCACATGACGTCCTCGCTGTCACCTGAAAGGTAATAAAGAGAGGATGGAAATGCAGTTACAGACCAAATCTCCATCTGGCTTCTGCTTGACTTTTTCACAGACAGAAAACCAGCATTTACCAGGCAGGGGAAGATGCAATTGATTTCCAATACGGGAATTGTAGGATCCAGTGTTTTTGGAGCGTCACCTATACTCTACCAGAATAAAGTTGGGATCTCCTTGCCACTGCTGCATCAATTTTGACAATTCGTTTTAAAAATGTGTCTCTTGCAAGCCCCCCCAACTCTGTGGAAGTCAGCGAAAACAGATTACTGCCTTCTTCCAAATCTGCATCCAAGAAAGGTGGCACTTTTTTCTTTCTTTAGGTGATACAACTGGGGTTCCTTTTAGTTTTTAAAACTATTTCATTTGTATAAATTGGACATTAGTGACTGCATCTTAAATTCCCTGTAAACAATCCTATCTGGGTAACCTAGAATTCAGAAGGCCACAGCTTTGTAGGCTGCTTCCCTCGAGGACTCTTGCCTACAAATGTGTTGGATAAAGCTTATCACAGTTTACAGTTTCACATTCATCAAATAAGGTGTAGGAAAGGTTCAATTAAAAAATATAAAGCCCTTGCAAACTTGTCAGGAACACAAGCCCTAATGTTTTGACAAAGTATTATGGTTGTGCTGAACATATCAAATTAAGCCACAGGTAAATAACAATAAAAAGACAAAATACCTCAAATCTCTGTTTTACCTTATTGGACAGACGTCCTCCGACAAACCTCTCCAGGCCCTGGCTGGTATTCGCTGAGCCTCCGCAGCCATTGCTATGGTCACTGAGGGGCCAATGGTAGGCGTGTCCAGCGCCACAACCCCAAACGGCGACAGGGACGCTGCTGGCATGGGGGATGGCCTCTAGTGTCAGCACGTTACCGTAGGAACCACAAGTGAGGTGCTGCAGGCTGGGGATGAGGTTGCAGATGGTGCCGTGGCTGTGAGCCCAGCGGACGAGTTTACACAGACTGTCAGAGGTGGTCTGAACTGAGTCGGTCATGATAGAAACCTACAAAAGACAGAGAGGGAAAGGTGTCTACAGCCATTGGTGGTTTAGTGTATAGCAAATATTATTGCTGCCAAAATGTTAACAATTTCATCAAGGTTTAGTGTGTGATGCCTACAAATGTTTATATCTATTGAACACATTTTCAAAAATGTGTTTTCTCCACTTGGTTCACCATCTTTTCTTTCCAGCACTACTGAAATTTGAAGAGTTACCCATTTAGCATATGGCCTATAACCATCCTGCTGACCTTAAGACAGCAAACTCTTGTTTTTTTATTTACGTATATAAATTATATTCATTCAACTTAGTTCCATTAAATATTTTTGCCCTGGTCATCCACATCCCCCCTGCAGAGGCTCGATGTGTTTATTTGTCACACCAGGCCAGTAAAACAAGGCAGGCATCTAATTGGAACTAGGCTTTTAACTGAAGTTACGATCATTTATATATTATTTTACACATTTTCTTAAGGCATTCAAAATGTACGCGTTAACATGCTTTTTTCTGAAGTTGTAAACTATGTACAGGGGGGCTCACACCCCAGTTTGAGAACCACTGGTTTAAAACATTGCAAGGCTCAGGTCTCCTCCCTCAAATTAAAGTAAGGGTTTGCTCAAATTAATATAGAATTTCTCTAACATTAAACCATGCAATATGTGGCTTAATAAATTTGGGCTGCAACTAACAATTATTTTCATTAACGATTCATCTGCCGATTATTGTCTCCTTAATACAGTTAATCATCTTCAATTAATAATTTCCCACAGCTCAAGATGACGACTTAAAATGTCTTGTTTTGAAAGCAAACAGTCCAAAACACAAAGGGATTAACTTTATCTTGTGTGACAGAGAAAAAGCATCAAATTCTTACATCTGAGAAGGTGGAACCAGCAAATGTGGAATGAATGATTAAACCAATTATTCAATTATCAAGAGTTTATTTTGGTCAGTTCATTTAGTGTGGAATGACTAATCCCTTTCAGCCACATACAGGATCTCAGTGGTCTGTAGCTTGAACCTGCAGGTTCTTAGTGGAGTACTTGTTAGATTTATTACTGACCTCTGCACTGAGAATCACACAAAGTTTCCTTTGAATCACACAAAGTTTCCTTTGTGTGATTCCCATCCTAAAATATTATTAAATATTAGCCTATTACTACCGGCATACTGTCAATGTTCAAACCTTTAATATAATTTAGAATAGCTAGTGTAGGTGAAAGTTATGATTAAAGAAAGCAAAATGTTCACATTTATATAAACTATTAAAATCAGTGATTAACATCACAATGTCACAAGCCATTATGAGATAGCTTTATACTAATAGCCCAATGTTTAGGATAATAATTACATTTTCATGTTTACAAAAATGGGCAGGCCTCTTAGCCCACCCCCTCCCACCGTCTTTCTCCCACTCTCTCTCTCTCACACACACACGCACTCGCACTATAACACACAGCTGGATAAGTGAGTCGATCACGCACTCTCACTTCTCACTTGAAACTAAAGTCAAAATCAGGGACAAACACAGACAGTGTTGTCGATCCGTCAGACGGTCTACGTGTCGATCTGTCGTCAGGGAAGGCAAACTACAATGCAAGGCACAAGACCAAAGCTCCTACAGCCCAACGTGTCTCATATTTACCTCTTTTATTAGGAATTAAAACATTCCAGCTGTGAGTCCAGGTAGGGTTCACGCAAGCGGTAACCCTGGGGCTGAAAAACCCATCGCGGAAAAGCCAAAACTGCAGTTAAACAAATGGCCAGCCTGGCTCCAAAGGCGAGTCAATGGTCAATTACCATAAACCCAACGTTAAATGAGCAGATACACAGCAGAAAGAAATAAATATGTTTACAGCCGGGTACAAAAACGGTTTTGGTCGCTGTAGATAATTTCCCCCGTTCCCCGTGTGTCGGCCTCTACGAATATTGTTATGACGCAAATAATTTTTGATCAAATATCATGAATATCATATCATATGTACAGCATTTGCTTAATTATCACATTCTTTGTCTGGAAGGTTTAACATTACCAGAACCCAACGTGAAAGTCGCTTTACTGCCGGGACCTGGACAGGAGGACGAACTGCTGCCTCCTCTCACTATGTGATGAGGAATACTGACCTCTAGTGGCTGGTGTGGATCAACGCACCCAGCCACTAATAATATTGTCTTATTATTATATCGTCCCCCTTATATTCAATGAAAACGGGAATCCTGTGGCAACAATTCTATTAAAATGGCCAGTATTCACACAGTTTTAAGGGTTCTGGTATGTTCTAGGGGGAAATTTATTTTCAAATTATTACCATATGCCTAAAAAGAACTGAAATTGAAAAACTTTGTAATGTTTGTAATTCTTATCTGCAGTAAGGGCTTTTCTGTCAGTGTTTGGGCAAGTTTTGAGCTAATTTAAATTTGGGCAAATTACATCACCTGGATGTTTAATCTTCAGTGCAGGATATTGTGGGCCTATGTGCAGAGTTTGACACCAGGCTGTTTTCCAAAAGTAAAAGTCCCACATTTATATCTTGAAATGAATAGCTTCAAGTGCCTTTAAGATTGATACTTCAGGTGCTGCATATTATACGATATTACTTTCATTTCTAAATATTTAGATTTTATAAAAGCACATAATTTCTGACAACTGCGATCGATAGGTCATTAGGTTGAAGACAAGCATGACTATTGGTAAATAATAAATAAATAATATCATTGGGATATGATTATTGTAATTTAGCGATATTGATTTTGATGTTCAAAGTAGAGTCGATGATTTGTCAATAGCCTACAAAACACGACGATACCATGATTCCCTTAAGATAGAGCTTTTAAAAAGCGGTTAAAAAGGTTTTTTCCCCCATGTATGAATTTGGTGACTTAACTGAACCTGCCCCTGGCTCCACCCTCCGTTAGTCAGCCAGTCTACTACGTGTTAGACTGGTGCCTTTAACTTACATGGAGAGAAAAAAGGAGAAAAAATAGCGTACTTCTACGGGCTGTATCTGGAGGAATAGCCTACAGCAGCTACACAGCCGCAAATTCATCAAACTCTAACCGGCATCTTCCCTCTGAAAAAAACCATCCCGTAAAGACCGAGGTTCCTCTGCGTTTTCCGACTTTGATGAAGTTGTGCATGGAAACAAATGATATTTGAACCCGCGGACCGGAGCGGACAGAGGAGGTGAGTCTCGGATACAAGCCTCCCTGTTTATGTTCTTGTTCTTACAGGCACGGGTCTCAAATAAAAGATTGTTTGATTGTGACACAACTGGGGAAAAATAGCCCAGTTGTTGCTGCTGTCGCTGCTGCGTGATCTAAATCTCACCCAAGTTTCTGAGACCTCTTAAAGGCTTATTCCGGGAGCAGAGGGAAGTAATTGGTGCACAAAGACCTGGACACAGAAACAAAAAAAGACACAAGCATTATTAGTGAAAGTATGGCATTAAAGGCCAGAGTGTTGTATGACTTCCACTCTGAAAACCCAGGGGAGATCTCCATAACAGAGAATGAGTTGGTGACTCTGTTCAATGAGGAGGAGCTGGAGGGCTGGCTTGAGGGGGAGAACAGCAGGGGGGAGGCTGGCCTCTTCCCTGCATCCTATGTGGAGATCATCAGGGAGCATATCACCTCCAACACCAACAACACCGGCTTGTCCTCGCCCAAAACCAAAGCCCAGACGCCCACCCACACTTCCTACACTTCCCCAGACTCCCAGTCTCAGAGAGGACTCGGGGCCGGCAGTGGTGGCAGTGGTGGGGGCAGCTTCCACACCAGCCAGGGCAGTGATGACGACTGGGACGACGACTGGGACGACACCTCTCCTGCTACCGATGCGCCACAGGGTTTTGGGAGCCCGCCGCCCTTGTACCCGGTGACATCATCCTTGCCGGGGCGACGTTCCAGCACCCAGCAGCAGGCCAAGAGCTCAGCAACAGTGGGGAGGAACCTCAACAGGTTCTCCACCTTCGTCAAGTCCGGAGGTGAGGCCTTCCTGCTCGGGGAGGCCTCTGCTTTTGTGAAGGACGGAGATAGGATCTGCGTGGTGATGGGGAAGCATGGGCCGGAGTGGCAGGAGGACTCGTATCCTTTCACATGCACCATTGACGACCCCACAAAGCAGACCAAGTTCAAAGGCATGAAGAGCTACATGTCCTATGGCCTGACCCCAACGCACACCAATGTACAAGTCAACCGCAGGTACAGGTCTTTTTCTTCTTTCTCCTCCTCACCCTCTCCCCTCTCTGAGGCTTGGTTCTTCACTGGACTTGTTACACTTAGCTACTCCCTTTCCACTTCATCCTGCTGAGGAAAAGTTCTTAACTCTGGTCCTACCATTTGTTTTTCACTCCTTCTCACTACTTTTTCCTGCCATCTACTACCTCACTTCCTAATCTCCCCGCTCCTATTCACCGAACCTTCTCCCTCCCTTGTCATCAACTCAAAAATTTCCACATAATCCCTCCCACCTGGCTCCCCTTCAATCATCCCTGCAGGTATAAACACTTCGACTGGCTGTACGCTCGGCTGGTAGAGCGTTTCCCCGTCATCTCGGTGCCCCACCTGCCGGAGAAGCAGGCCACCGGCCGCTTCGAGGAGGACTTCATCTCCAAGCGGAGGAAGGGACTGATCTGGTGGATGAACCACATGACCAGCCACCCGGTGCTGGCACGCTGTGACGTTTTCCAACATTTCTTGACATGCGGGGCGGATGAGAAAGCCTGGAAACAGGGCAAGAGGAAGGCAGAGAGGGACGATCTGGTCGGGGCCAATTTCTTCCTCACAATCAGGTAGGAGGCTGTACTGCAGAATTTGTGGTTTTGAATCCTGGATCAGAATGTGATGGTTGAATACAGCTGTTTTTTTGTACATGCCTACTGCAGCCTGTAATGTAAGTAGCTGTTTGAGATGGCTGTGGGTTGTAATAATGATAAATGATATTTCCATCAGCTCCAGTGGAGATGTTCAAGTCTTTCATTAATCTAAAACACCGTGTTTGATGTCAGGCGCACAATCCAAGAACAAGGGCTTCTCTCTGGAGCCACCATTTTCCAAGAGCCTTCAACAGTTAAGAAGGTGAAGAAGAGGCATAGAGACCAACATCTAAACTAATAAGAGCAGGACATAGACCAGAATGCAATCCTGCTACAACACGTATCGGGTTGTCAATGAAGGCCATGGCCCTCACCTCCTTAACTTGAAAAACTGTAATTCTTTCAAATTGATTAATTAATTTGTTGCTCTATTGTCATCACTATTACACACATGTTTCATGTCTATAAGCCACTGAATATATCAGGTTCTAGCACATTCTCTGGAGATTGTAAAAGGCATCCTAGGAAATGTAAGCAATCACTACTTGAAGTAAAAGTATGTGGCACATTGAGGGAAAGAAGGTACACCACAAAAAAGGAAAATAACAGCACTTTTGCTCCCACATGTTTGTATTATAAAGATGATGTAATGCTTGAATTAAAGGATTTTCAAAATAAACCCATAAGGTCATAAAATGATCTTTTCTTTAGCACGCCTGCTGTGCCTCTGGACCTCCAGGAAGTGGAGAGCAAGATCGAAGGCTTCAAGACATTCACCAAGAGGATGGACGAGAACAGCGTGGTCGTGAATACCACCATCAACGAGTTCGCTCGCAAACAGATGGCAGGGTTTAAGAAGGAGTACCAGAAAGTCGGACAATCCTTCAAGCTCCTGGCGCAGGCGTTCGAGCTGGACCAGCAGGCCTACTCCGCAGGCCTGAACAAAGCCATCGCAGACACTGGCGAGGCCTACGAGGCGATTGGAGAGTATTTCGCCGAGCAGCCGCGCCACGACCTGGATCCCATTTCTGACCTGCTGGACCTCTACAGAGGACACCTGGCCAACTTTCCTGATATCATCCATGTGCAGAAAGGTGGGAAAAAGTGTGTGTGTGTGTGTGTGTGTGTGTGTGTGTGTGTGTGTGTGTGTGTGCGACTCTGAAACTATAACCACATTTTGCCAGATAGCATAAATGTAAGCACAGGAAGAAATTGTGCAGTGCTGTGGCAAGCAATGGCAGATGAGGAGTTACTGATTTTAAAAAATGCATTAAAACTCCAACATGTTGGCAAGAAGTGAAACAGATGCAGGACCTAGCATACTTCTCTTCACAGGGAGGTCAGAGGTCAAGGTTTAGCTTCTATGGTGGGGAGTGAGTGGTCAGGACTCTTACTCATGGATGCCTTTGCAGGGTGGAGGGTTTGAACCTAGGGAGGAGTCAGAAAAAAAACAGGCCTCACACTCTCAAGTTTCCACCCTGCAGGCCGTATAATCTCCTCTGGAACAAAAGACACACACATTTATTTATTCTTACTTGCATTAAAAAATAATTAATGACGTTTCCAAAAGCCGTCCAGACTGCAGCCTCCCTTTCTGACAGAGAGCAAGATACTGTTTCAGCATCTGTTTTCATTTTACCGGATCGCAGTGTCCAGTCCGTTGTAACACTCTGGGTACTGTGAGAGCCTGTCCTCGCTCATGAGGAAAACACAAACACGGTAAAACACACACTCACATGGGCATGTACAAAGGACTTGCAGAGGAGTTAGCTTGTTAGTTTGCCGCAGGTTGGGAGGAGGGAGTTGCTCCTGGCACCCAAAGTCCTGATGTTTGCCAAACGTAGAGGCACTGTTTCTATAGTCCTCTGAGCTCTGTTCTGTAGATACAATCACAGCTTCGAACTATGGAAACACAGTCTGAATCCCAATAGTCCCTGAGACTGACGGGACTTCACCTACTTTCTGACTGACAAACACTTTGTTTTCTGTCCCTGAAAGAGAAGTTTGAACATTTCCTTCACTTCTGCTGCACTGGAAGATACTCTTCATACTATTTAAGTTTGACTAATAAGCTTAAGTTTAAATCAATAACTTACCTTATATGTAAAATTAATATATGTCTCTGTGGAGCATCTTATGGGAAAGGTGTACTTATTTTTTTGAAACGAGTCTAAGGGCATTGGATCCGAATGATTTAAACCAGGCAGAGAACACAGTTTCACGTGGAAACTTTACCTAAAACTTTACTGAAACTGATCTTTACCCTAAAAACTGACCCAAAACTAAATTGATATTAAGGGAATTCATTTCTGCCTTCATAGATTTAGTTTTTTATTTCTAAAATACAAACCGTTTCCCATTTAAATAAAATGGAAACATTCTTGGATCCACACCGTTTTTTTAAAATTATTTAGACTGTTTAGTTGCAAACTGATTGAGAAACAAGTTTATTCAGCAAAGCGAGTCACTGACTCAGAATGTACACAGCATGTGGTTGATCATGTAATCCGTCCTGGCTGATGAACAATCCACCACTGCCGTCATAGGAAGCTTTGTTTTGTCTGCTGAGTAACACCCATAAACACATCACTACAATGCAAAGTCTGCACTCCTGTCATAGTTGTGAACATTACATGTTCATGGCCTGTTTGGTGAAGGGCCATCATTGAAAGAAAGCTGATAAGAAATGTTTGCATCAGTGCAAAGATATGATATCTTATGACATCTTATTGTTTCGAACTAAAAGAACTCTTGGATGATATTCTTTTGACTCAGCACACAAAGAAAACCTGAGAGCAAAGGTTTCACATTTTTCTCACAACGTTTTTTTCCCGCAGGTCTAGATTCCACAAATATCTATCTCATATACCTTCAAACATTTCTCCAATAACAACCAAATTACAAAACATGGCTAATTTACAGCGCTGATTATCAGACATTGGTGACCTAATTGTACAGTATGGTCAGACCTTGCTGGTTCTGTCTGTGAGGTCCAAAGACTACATCTGATTTGAATGAACAGAGATTCCTGGGCCTCTTGTCCTGTGTTGCCCTGGGACTGCAGGAATGCAAAATGGAGTGGCCTCAGGATTAGTTTCCCCTCCTCCTCTTTTCTTCTCCGTGTTTTCCTCCTTCCTCTTGGTGATCCAGCCAGTTGAAGAAAAGGAGGAGTAAGAAGAAGAGGGGAGGGGTGTGTGAGAGGGGTTGCAGATAGTTACAGATCTGTACAAGTTTCCCACCAGCCAGCAGTACGAGTTCAGATTACACAGCCATAATCCCCTTGGCAGCGAGTAGAGCAAAGTCCAAGTTAATTTCAGTTCGTTAGCGTACTTATGCAGGTACGGTGTGTGTGTATGGATGAGAGAGGGAGAGAGAGAGAGATGGGAAGAGAGACTAGGTCAATGAGGTCAGGGAAGAGGAGAGTGATGCTAGGCTACCAGCTAGCTTGCAATTCCCTCCACATGCTGCCATGTTAGAGCCTTACATTTTTTCTTGGGTCATGTCTGTCCAAACTGTACTACTTCCCCCTTTTGAAGGTTTAGTCACACTAAACTAGACACTCTGAGTCACAACTGGGCGTTGGGTGACTGCTAGGAAACCTGGAAAAAGGCATGCAGTAACCAGCTAATTTCTGCATAGCTGTTTTTTAGCTGTGGGCTAGCTTTTCTCAGCATTACGTCTGGGTTAGCTGCTGTCCTAATAGCTTCTGTAAACTCAGTCTTATACAGGGTTAAAAAGTTTAGAAAAAATTAAAAATTATTAATACGACCTCTTAGCTGGATAATCACTGCTGTTCCAGAAAATGTCTTCTCGGTCTTTCCTGTCCATTCTCATAGTTTGCCACTTGTCTTTGAGTTTGACATTCTGGTTATTTGTTTTCTTGTCAGTAATCTCCTGATATGACACAATGCGGAGACCTTTCAAAGGGTTTTATGTTGTGAGCAGAATTTCTTCTCTATGCCCTCTTATTGTGAACAACATAGTTTTCTTTGCTTTAGACATTAGCCACAGTGGCTGAACAGAATTCATTTATATCAATAGACACACGTGCTCATACGAACCTGAAACATGGATGATTCCATCAAAATCACATTCTTATCTGTCCATTAGATATGAAGCTACAGTCAGGAGCTTAAAAGACTGAAAGCAGGGGGAAAGCCTCAAAAGGCCTCAAAAGCTGACTAATTAACATGATACATTTAGTTCGTTAATACATATAAAAACCAAAATGTTACAACAAGTTATTGTAGATTATTTGTGCTAAGTTAAGCTAACTGTCTCCTTGCTTTAGCCTCTTTTAACATGAGAGCGGTATCAAAATTCTCAGCAAGAAATCAAACTGTGACGAAAAGACAAAAAACATTAATATTATTGCCTATATGAATAACAATATAACATGATCTATTTTGTTATATCACCACCCTTATCCAGGAAACTGTGTCGAGCATGATTATGTTTCGAGGCTGTGTTTTACACCCCCATCTTTTTCTAGGTGCACTGACCAAGGTGAAGGACTGCCCAAAGAAGGAAGGTGAGCTCCACGACCGTTGCAACATAATCTCCTGCGCCACTCTGGCAGAGATCCAGCACTTCCACCGCACCCGTGTACGGGACTTCCGCTCCCAGATGCAGCACCACCTCCATCAGCAGATCGGCTTCTTCCAGAAGATCACCGCCAAGCTGGAGGACACACTTCGGAAATATGACGATGACCAATAGGAAGAGAGGGAGAAGACGAAGAAGTTGGACCACAAAGGCCTTAAGGAGACGGGGGGAAGCTTGAAGAGGGGTTCAGACAGGGATGACTGATGGGTTCTTTCTACTGTAATGGAGAACATCTTAACTTCCTTTTAAGAGAAACAGTGATTGATGGAAGAAATATAGACCAGTCATTTAAAAAATATAGGCCACTGGACTGAGGAATGACATCTTCTTGGACTATCTGGACGGCTCTGATGAATGTACCAGTAACAGCGATTTTGCTGACGTTCCAGGCACATCTTGCAACTCAGCGGGACTGTGACCAATATTAAAAACAGCTGCTCTGAATTTAACGGGGCTGCCTCTCAATTCAAGGATTCAGGGTGGTGTGATCTCTCCACTGCCTTACCACTTCATGGAAACCCTTCATTTGGGAATAACTCGAACCATAGAAATGAAACTCCCCAAATCATGTAAACTGGATGTTTTAATTATTGAAAGACAGGACTTGTTATCTCTATATGTCTGTTTTTACTTGAATTACCTGTTCAGTATTGTTTTGACAGCATGCAAGTGATTGTTTCTGAATATGGAAAGAGACAAAGTGGGCATAGTGTAATCTGTTGAATCACTTTAACATCCCTCACAACTCAGATGCTGTCACTTCTCTACCATATTATAATTGAGCCTTGTGTTCTGCATTTTAGTTTGCGATTGCCTGACCTAAAACAATAATTGATGTCAGACTGATTTTATGTTTTTAACTTCCTCCCTGCTTGTTTTGAGAAACAGCTTTTTCTTTGGGTTACTGCAGGCATTGTGGTCATTAAAACCCAAAGTCCACATCGGACTTTCTACTTTTTCTCAGTCTGGGGAGGTCAGATGTCAGGCTCAGGGTACAGACACTTCAACACAATGGATGCTTTCTGGCATTACAGCTTTGAATCCACATCTACCACTTTAAAGCCACTGTGTGTTGAAATAGTTTTTTCATTGTGAAAAAGTTAAGACAATCTTGTTGAAAATTAGAGTCCTAACATTCTTCTCAGTGTCTCTAAGATGGCCTTACTAGCACTTGAAGGCGCCAAAGTCAGAAATGTTCAAAATCTATATATAGTCGCTTTAAGGATGTTTGCTCTTCTCAGTATGCTAACATGCCACTCTAAAACATTCTTGTCAAATCAGTAAGTAACCAAAATAAGCTCACAGAACTGTTTGTGGCACCCTGGAGAGATGTTCGACAACATCCTGTGCTGATCTAATGAACCTGACTCACACAGCAACTCCTGAGTTTAACCAGCAGGGGATTCTTTAAAGAGCATTAATCAAACACCTGGAGTGAAATGTAAGATCTGGTAAATATAACCAATGTGCTCTCAGAAATTTGGAAAACATTTACACTAGATAACTGAGATAATCATTTGAACGTGTGACTTCACATTCCTTTCCCAGGGTGTTACAAGGTTTATAATAGGATAAAGCACCATTCTTCAGAAGTACTTAATTTACTATGATGCCACTCTTTCTTAACACTTTTAAAGTAACACAACGGAACAGCATTTCCGTAAATAAATTAAAGTGGAATTTATTTCAATCACATATCTGTATTGTTGTCCGTCCATAAATATAACTTATAGTGTCACTTGACCCTTTCTGTGTCTTTAAATTAGTGTTTTGATGAATATGAATATTTTGCATATATTCAGGGTATTTTGTGTTTGAGTTTTCTCACATGTAAACACCAGCACTGTTTACTAAAATCAGAGAAGAACCCATGTCCTGAATATGAAACACACTAATATGGTGCTTTGTAAACAAAACACAGCACCACCACAAACTCCTGACATTTACACTCACCTCCGTTTTTATTAATTATTTAATTTCGCTCAGATGTTTTTGCCAATAATAGTGCATTGCACCGTTAGCATAAAAAGTCAAATTTAAATACAGTGCATTAACTGATTTTTCTTACCTCAGACCATAAAGAAACAATGTTGGTAATGAAATGAAAGTGCCAAATATTTGACATTTTGAGAAAACAAAATAAGTGGAAAATGACATTACATATCCTTATTTAAATGAAAATGTCAGATTATTTCTTTAAATCACAATTTTTTAAACAACTGCTCTGCAATATAAAAATATGTATTCATTACAAGGTTTTCCCAAAGTTTAAGTGTTATCACTTGTTTTTCCTGTGGAGGCAGCAGCAGCCCAGTCCTTGATATCAGACACCAGAGTTCAGACTACAGGTCAGGTTACTGCAGTCGCAGGCTCTTCATTATTTAGACTCTTACTGAGAGTCTTTCCCCTTTTTTCCTTTTTTCATTTTCTTCTTTAAGTTTTAGTTTTGGATAATATTTGCAAATGATTATTCTTTGCTGATTCAGAACAGCCAAGAATACTAATTTATTACATTTTATAACACTTTTATTTCATAAAAATATATCTAAAAATATTTTTCTTCCACTTTATACAAAAAGAAAGCTCTCTTGCTCTCCAAATGCTGCACCTAATCAACTACGTTTTAAATGTATTACAGCAGGAGTACCATTTTGATCAGGCTGTGTCATGGAGTAATGTAAAGGTAGTGTGTGTTTGGCTGATAGGGTGCCGTCATGCTGAGTTTTTGTAACCAGCGGCACCAGATGTGACCATATTTGGACAAGATGGCGGAGCTAACAGCTGTGTGCGAAGCTAGCTAGCTTGCTTAGCTAGGTGCATCTGTAATTCATTTTAACAGGCCTGAAAATTTTGTCTAGCAAACAGTCTTAAAATTAAATGTGTGGTTATATTTACTGGTATGAGTCACTCTAGCCTGATTGACAGGTCGCCATGGTAACGACTTGTCAGTCATAGATAATTCCGCCCTGAATCATTTAGGGTCTATTTTCTTCTAAATGGGACCGTGAAACTAGCGATTAAGACCTTAGTAATAAATCAAGTTAGAAGTAGGGTCATTTTGACATTATTTCTAATGGAGCGGGACTTCCTTTTGCAACCAGAAGATTGTCCCCCTGTTGGCCGGTCAATAGAATGCAGGTTAAAGGGACTTCCGCATTGGCTTTGTGTCTCAGACCGGAAGCGTTTGCTGGGAAGCTACTGTTATCTAACTTGAGCCAACTAAAGCACAAAATCACAATGTTTCACATGCTTTGCAGTAATGTTAGTTTACTTGTCCAATAGGATGAAAGCCAACTCTATGTTGGTTTTCATATCCAAAATAAAGCTGACGGTCTCTCCTTGACTCAAACACCTTTCTGATTTTGACGGTGTTTTCGCCCGACATCGATCTGATTGTGGTTTGGCCTGCTGGGCATGAAACTTTTTTTTGTTTTTTATCGTTTAATCCTTGGAGTTTAGTGTGTGTGTTGTGCTGGGAGACGCTCGTTTTGTTTTAGCGGAGTCTGTTTTATTAGTTGTGTTGTCACTGCATATAGACTTTAGAATCAGTAGGCAAGAGGCAGAACGCAGAATATTGGCTGTTACAAGCAACTGAGAAACAGGTGTGTGGTTCATTTTTATGTGAGGTTACAACCTGTTCACAAATAGGCAGTAAAAAGGTGATTATTTGACTTGAAGTGATTTCATTAAAATCTACATATAGCCCCTTTAAAAACATTAACATACACAAATGATTTGATTAAAACCAGACTATATATACAGGTCAAGGTTGAGAATTTATTGAGGATAATTTGCATATGCTGCATATACAGATCAATACACATCTGGATTGTTGAATGGTTCTAAAGGCGAGGCCTAATTTTTGCTTGTTACATGAAACCTAAAAGGTTGTTTATGTAATTGTCACATTGTCAGTTTTTTTCAACTTTATGTCCATTTTTTATGCGTTCAAGCACTCAGCTTTTAAAAATGTGCATCCCCATTATCAGCAGCCAAAAAACAACAAGAAAGCTTTAGATTCTAAAATGAAAAAGATGAATTGTGATCCAGTAACGTTTTAGACTGTTGTTTGCACTTGTGTGTTTGCGATTAACACGCAGAAGTCTTTAAGAAATATCTTTTATTAAAATAAATCTTTCACAGTGCATTGGGAACAGCATGGCATAAAATGGATCAAATGTGACAAAAGTGTTGGTCAGTCAAGACCTGAGGAAGCTACCAATGTCTTTGTTAATGCTGTACTAGACACAGCTCACAGCCTTAAGCTGTAACAAAATAAAATAAAACAGAATAAGGGTTGAATGTTATTAAGATTGTTTGCATGAATGGACTTGAAAGCTTACAGTGCCTTTATTCACATGGACAAACACTATGATCTAACAGCTAACATACATAGTTTACACACATCAACTCTACAGTTACAATATTGTAGGTGAGGGGTGTCAATTACCAGTTGTACGACGCATTTAAGATAACTTAAAATTTTGCTACATTAAATCTGACCATTTTTTCAGTCAATGCTTCACTCACTCTGTTTCACTGCCTTGTTCAGAAACAGTTCCAAAAAATAATACTATAGAACTATGGAAGTTAAAACCAGTGTTTTGAGGAATTATTAAAACTGTTGGTTACAAAAATTGCACCTTAAAACAAAAATGGCAAACAGCTGCCTACTCAGTAATAATTGATTCTGTTTACTCTGAGTAGTACCTTACACCTTTCTAGGTAGCTGGGTAATGACTTACAGATGAAATAACAGTTTTTCAGTACATTGTTTTTTAGTGCACTACAACAAAGATGTGTTCAGTTCAAGTCGGTTCAGTGAAATTATTTAAATATAATGGGATTTATGCATTCCCTACAAAAAAAACTATTTGTGCATATTTTTGTTGTGTTTTTAAAAAGTTTCAGCTGTGCCTTAGATGACTAAATAGTACCTGGAGAGTACGCACATGCCATTTATACCCTTCACACCAAAAATACACCTCTAAGGCACAGTTTGTCTTTGAATTACTTCCATCAGACCCAGTACTGGTTGTCTTTAAGAGTCGGAGTAAGGGACATAGATCTCAGAGAGGTCTTGAATCCTGCAGTGAAAGCTGGTACAGCACCACCACATGGTACATAATCTCTTTCACTAATGTTACCATGTCTAATATTCCCATCATCACCTGCCCCGTCAGCTTCATATGGTCCCCAGAAGGTCATCCCAGGGGCCAGACTCCTCCTTCTTGGACTAATGGGTACCCTGGGTGAGGTAGGGCAGCTTCTAGGGCCCAGCGGGGTGACAATCACAGAGGGCATTGCCACACTCCGCTCTGCCTGGCCCAGGTAAGGGCTGCCATCAGTGCCCTCATCAGGGGGTAACCCCATTGCAGCGAGTTGCTGGAGAAGCCGCAGCTGGGCCTGTTTCTCCTTGCGACGGCGGAACACTAGAATCAAAACTATGAGGATTACGATGAGTAGCAAACACGACAGCAGCGGCAGGATGATGAGGAGAGGGTCGGCGGCGGGGCGAGGGAGAACCTCGACTTGAACAGGGTGGGTGTCAGGATTGTTCACTGGACCGTGTTTGTCTGAGACAGATGGAGTGTGGGGTTGTGGGGCATGACTGTGACCTCCTCCTGCTCCCTCTGCATCACTCCCTGACCTTCCTCCATGACTCCCGCTCCGCGTGTGGTTCCCCCAGCGGTTATGAGGCCTTAACTTGTGCTGTGTCCTGTTGTTGTTCTTATGTGACAAAATGTGCGGGGGCAAACCAACCCCGTTGTGCGTTGTTGATCCCCCTCGTCCACCTCCTTTGGTAGTGGTCCTATTATGTGTGGGCAGACGGCTCGTCGTGTGTTTGTGACTTGCACCATCTGCTTTATTTGAAACACTCGGACCATGATGCATCTGGTGGTGGGGAAAGATGGTGAAGTGAAGCTCGCCTTTCGCTGGTTGGACATTTCCGGCCTTCAGTAGGAAGATGAAAGAATCATTGAGAGGTGTGGCGGGGGCATGGCCTTGAGCTGTTGTGAGTGCTGATTTGTTATTATGGAGCTGATTGTCACCATCACTGAGAGTCTCCTCGATGGCGACCCGGCCTTGCACCACATCTCTGTACGTAAAAGACTTCAGGACCTCTGATGCTCGGTTAGGGTCATAGGTCATCTGCATACATGCACACACAGACACAGCAGAAGAGAAAGTGAACTGAAATTAGACGATTATAGTTATTAGTAACAGAGGTTATGTTATAGATTGCATCATCAGCATGTCAACAAACACAACATACAGAATATTTCAAGGGAAACTTAGCACCAGCTGAAAATCTGGTTACAGAGCACACTTCTAGCACTTTCACACCTATTAGTGAGGCTGGGTGTAGTCAGAGATACAACAAACATTCAACCACAGAGCAGTGAAACATCTATTTTCTGCCTGGTATTGAGTTACTCTTTAAAGGTGGTACATTTTAATCTGGTGAGTCTACTAGCTGACACATTTTGTAACATGTTCCTGTTCAGGGCAAATAGGCGACTGGTTTCTGTGTGTTAATATGTAATTAGTATGGGATCATGGGAGTTGTTGTCTTCATTGGTAAACAACCACCATTGCTAATAACAATCTTTCTAATGTGATTCAGGCAGAAATCATGTTCAGAGACGAGGTAATGTATTAAAGTTTTATTCATGTTACGTTTAGTCATGTTCGCAACTTCCTTCCTCACTCTGATGTATCCTGCATTTCCCTGGAAGTTGCAGCTTCTACAGGGGGTAAAGGGGATATGACACCATTTACAGGCGACTTAATGAAACGCACTGATACCTAGGTCTAGTCATTTTAAGACATTTTAAGTTGGTTTGACAAAAAACTAAATGTTTGACTGTGATAGATATCCAATCACAAGCAAGTGTCAAGTTTCTAAAAGTTTCATATGTATACATGTTGGAGTTAAGCTATTATGCAAAAACACCAATATGGTATGTCAAACTTTATCAAAAGCTTACAATGAACAGCTTTACCTTGACTAGTTTTCCGTGTTTTGGTGAAGATAGAACCTCAAAGACCGGGTCGGCTCGGCTGATTCTCGCAAGCTCAGAGGCATCGATCATGGCTTTCCCTAGTTTCACAGCGATGCCGCTGGGCACTCTTACTGGCTCCCTCAGATAGATCAGAGGCCGCACAGTTACATTAACTGTCTGCGCTGTCACATTTCCATAGTCGACATCGGGGGAAGAGGCTGACGCTGAGACTTGGAAGCTGTCTTCTGATTCACTGAGATCGGTCATGTGGTAAACAACACGGCCAAACTGCAGGTCCTCATGGCAGAAGGTCGTGACTTCCTGGTCGTTAATGGCAATGCGTCCGTGGCGAGGGTGTGTGGTGACCGTGTAGGTGATGTTGGCCCGGCTGCGACTGTTGGTTTGAGCTGCAAGCTGGTTGGTTGTCAGGACCACAGCTGTCCTGCCTTGAACCATTGACAGGCCAGTGTTGTTTACCATGGAGATAGAGGGCTTTATCACCTCCACACTAAACAGTCTGTAGAGTGGACGATGATGACCGTCGGTCACATTGAAGTAGAAAACACCTGTTGAGGGCTCACCCTGACAGTGGGACCACAGGAAGGAATAGAAATTGGGAAAACACAAAAAGAAAGAAAGAAAGAAAAGAACATTAATGTTTCAAAACAGCCCCTTCTCTTAGCTTCATTACAGCACAATAATGATTTAACTGACAAAAATAAGACATGCTGATGAATTACATATCTGAAGCTGAGTTCCACTGCACAATCAAAAGAATGGAAATCATTAGCTACCTGAAAGTCAAGACAAATACTTTTTTTTTTTTTAAACTAAAGCCTACGATTTGAGTTTGACTTTAAGATGCTCTGGTTCTTGTGCATCCACATGTCACAAAACATAAAACCTATTTGATTTGGATCTTTGTAACGTTAACTTTTTTGACACAGTGGAAAATAAAAACCCTCCAATTTGTAGGATTTGAACATTTGACTCTTTGGTGATCTCTAGTGGCAATACCAGAACACACTGTGCTAGACAGTAACGCATGCAACTTTTTCTACAAGCAAAAATGTTTGCCATCAGATGCTGTTATGCACTATACTCATATAAGACACACACAGATGATTCAAATGGGCATCCCTAATGCATACACATTTGCAAAAAAGAACCAGAGCCGTAAAGTCTCTATCAGCGGACTGATTCTTCACCTGCTGTGTAAAGTGCAGCCGGCCGTGGTTGACGTCGTACTGGGTGAAAGAGGTCACTGGCTCCGGTCTTTCCCCCAGTGTCAGGTAACCGTTGCTGGGTTTACTGATCACGAGGTAGTGCAGCTCCTCTGGAGGTGTGTCATGATCCTCAACCTGGACATGTAGATTGACAAGATTGTATTTTATAATATTCAAACATTGTTGCTGCTGTTTTAATAGATCTCAAAATGTTACCATCCCTGTTATTACTGTAACTTGATGTTTTTGATGCTTTATGCACTGGAGGATTACTGTAGATGTTTACTATTATCTCCTTAAACCTTCATTAAATGTTAAATTCATAAAATTCTAAAAACAGCTAAATCTGCTAGTCTAGTGAATCATTGGAAAATAAAAACATTTTTGACTTCTATAATTAAATTAATATAATGTGCTGCAACACTGGAACTTTCTGTATCATAAAATATTGATGCCAATGATAGTGAGAAAAAGAACAATTTTAACCCTAATTGTGCAGCGCTGACTGCAGCTACACATGCACTCTTAACCACCTGCAGATTGTCTGGTCCTATCGCGACTCTCTCTCCGACTACGACCTTCATACTCGGAGCTCTGCTCCTGATTAGTGGCGGCTGGTCGTTGACCGGCGTCACTGTGATGTTGAACGTCTCCGTCACCGCCAGGCTGTCCTTGACGTGGTGGTGAGATACCGCGTCTAATGAAGTAAGGGAGGACGATGAGGCTGAATAGAGAGGGAAAAAGGAGGAGGAGGAGGAATCAGAGGAAAAGGCGGACAAGGAAGATGAGGAGGAAGAAGAGGAGAGATCCAGAGGAGCCACCCAAGCCCGGAAAGTAAAGCTGTCGCTCGTCGTCTCTGAGTCATCGTGGATGTATGTGATGCCTAACTTGTTTAGGGTGACCTGGGAGAAATCAGGTTGGTTCCTGAGAAAAAAAAGGAGAAAAAAAAGTTTATTATTTATTTCACATTTGCAAGGTTGTCTTGAAAAAAATAACTAGAAAGATAAGGATGGAAGCCATGCAAGAGTTGAATATATACAGTATACATTATACAGTATTATATATACACATCACACCCTTAAAAGGCCCATACTGGATATTCTTAACCAGAGGCTTTATTTAATGTTTTTGCAAAAAATTTCTCCACACAGTGGCTCAATACAGTGCCTTTATGTTGATATTGTTTGTTGAATGTTTATGTTGAAGTCAGTGCTGATATCAACAATATATCTTTTTTTTTGACAATGACAGAAAAGTGTATTGCGTTACTGTGTTTAACTGATGTATTTGTGCCTTGGATTTGGTATGACCCATTTTGATTTTAGTGACGCCAAGAACGGAGCCAAGCACCTGGTGAGGTTGTGTCCTCGTATAGACAGAGCCCCGTGGCGTGGCAGGGAGATCACACGGTACAGGATGTGGTGGTCTTTGCGGTGAGGCTCTGGAACTTTCCCAAGCAGATTGGAGGCATCAAGTTTAGACCTATCAATCATTACCTTGCCTCCCTCAGCCACCACAGCACCTAAATGACAGATACAAACACCAAAATTGGTCTCCTTCAATATAGATTCTTCCTGGTAAAGTGTTTATTCACCTTAATGTATATAACCTAGCTTTATCTTTCTAGAGTTCACCCTGCTGTATCTGGAGCTACTCATAAATGCAAGTTGTGATGCTATTTTAAGATTTTAAATACTTATGTACATGAACATCAGAAGTATTTATTAACTTGGATTAGTAATTAGAAACTTGTAGTATTTATCATCTGTTTATTCTGTACTGAGAGGAAAAATGCAATTTTTAAATAAAAAGAGACTTTTGTACACACACAGTCACACAATACCTGCATTGTTCAGTAGTCTAGTCCTGTGTTGAAGGTTGTCGTGATGTTCATTGGCCTGGTAGGAGATTAAGATGGTGAAGGTGTGTGGAGGAAGGAAAGCTGGAGGGGAGGACACTGTGAAAGAGAAAGTGTCTGCAGCAGACCATCCCACTGACTCTGGCTTGTTCTGATCATACAAGATAACTCCATCATTCACCTGAGAGACAGACACAACGAAATGAAGAGGGAGAAAGGGACTTGTTTTATTAGAGAAGTTAACAAATGTTTTGAACAACAACAACAACACACACAGAAACACACACCCCTACCATGCTTTGTGTGAATGTGGAAATGTTTAGTGTAGAGTTATCGCGCATACGCCGGACCAAGCGGCCGAGTTTAGGGGGATCAGTCACTGCAAACACCACAGAGTGGTTTCTTCTGACATCGATGACATCGTTGGTAATGGCCTGAAGCTCCTGCTCAGTGATTGGTGTCACAGACCCTTTAAAGATAACAAAGACAGTGAGAGAGAGGAAAAACTCACAACGACAGAGAGGAGGCAATCAACAATCCTGGTTACATTTATTATCAGTACAAAATCCATACTTGCGTGGTAGTAAATTGGTGCTGTGTTAGTAAAATCTGAATACATATTTTAAATAGAAAATTATAATTTGCTATCTTTATCAGCACAAGTACTATACAAGCAAGAAACTACAATAGTGAATGTTCTATACTTGGCTATCAAAATAGCTTTACTTATGTAACCTTGACTACAGAAACTACAGATAAGTATGTTTACAGGCTAGAATTGCTTAACCATTAAATGAAGTTGAATGTGGCACTATCAGCCTGGCACTGACTGGGCATAGAGGTACTAATGCTTACACTAGTGATGCCACCTAGTGCTATTGTTATAAAACTGCACTACATTTGGATAGCTTTTCTTTTCAGAGTTCAGATTATCAATAAGCAAAGGAGCAATGAGGCTAAACACTATTAAACATTTAGAGAGATAAAATAAATGCATTTGATGTTAATACATGTTTTCCTATCTAATAATTTTTCTCATGGCGCTGAAGGGTGGTCCAGATAACCATACTGATAAGTGATAGACAGCAGGCTGGTTTCACCAAGTTCACCAGTTTGGATTTAAAAACCACATTTAGATACTGTACTTGAGCAGAAAAATGCCTGCCTAAGAACCTCTTTAGCTGACTTTGTGCAAGTCCAGATTGTCAAACCACCTGGGTAGACCTCCATTGGATGATTTCTCTGCAGGGTAAGGACCAGAGAGTGGGCAATTGTGCTGAAGATCTGGCGAGGGGCAAAGTTAACGCCGTCGTTTACCTGGAAATGAAAGCCACCCGACAAAGCGCCTGCACAAGAGCAGAGTCAGCATCAAGAAAACTGAGCAGTTATTACAACATTTGTTCCAAACTCATCAAGAAAAACATAGTGCAAATAGATTTTGTCTCACCGGTGTGCACAAACACTAGTTGTCCGGTTTGTATGTGATCCTGGGTAAAGTTCAGGATGTGTCTGGAGGGGGCGCTCTTCAGGGCCAGGTGGCCGTTGCTAGGTGGTGTGACGATGAACTCCAGTCCCCCGGGCAGTGTGTCTGAGTCCTCTGCGCTAAGATCATTTATGGTGATTTCTGTCACTGAACCCATCCACACCTGAGGAAGCAAAAGGAAAGATAGAAGGAACGGTCAAGAAGGCTATTAACTTAACTTAACTAGTATTTAAGCTATTAATAGTTTGACATCTTGGGAAATTAACTTATTTGCTTTGTTAGCAAGAGTTAGGTGACAAGATAGATACCACTCTATAATGTCTGTATGCTAAATAGGAAGCTAGAGCCAGCACAAAGACTGGAAACGAGGAAAAAGCTAAGGTAAAGAAATCTACCAACCAACATCTCTAAATTTTAGTAGTTAGCAAATCATATTCTGTACACAAGCAGAACTGTAGAAACAACAAGTTATGGTTAACTTGACAAAGTCTTTATGCTAAGATAAGCTAATAGCCTGCTGGTTCTATAGAGTAGCTTCACATTTGGCCATGACATGAGAGTAGTATAGATCTAACTCGCAGTAAAAAAGCAGTATGTCCCAAAGACTATTCTTTTTTACTAAGCAGAACATTTTACAGTTACAAATAAACTTGTAAATTGGAGTAACTGTAATAGTGTGTATAGACTGTTTCTGCATTAACTCAAAAATATCTTGGTGCATAATTCCCTGTTTTCCTGAGACACATTTCTCCAAAATGTTAGCTTCTGTCTGTCTTTAATCAGAAAAGGTGATGCTATCAGACTCCCTTATTGGGGCTTAGAAAAACCATCATGTCTGAACATGTCCTATTACCTTACCTTTAGACCCTTGTTGGTTGTAACAATAGGAGTCTCATCATTGACGGCTTTGACATTGATGTGAACTGTGCAGGGCAGACTGTGCTTCCTGATTTCCGTCTGATTAGCCACAATGGTAAAGTTGTCTCTCTGTGTGTCACTGCCGTCATGGATATAGGAGATGTACTCACGTTCCACCTGGAAAGAAAAGAGAGGTGGAGAAGATTCATGTAGAGATTTATTCTTATGACCCTTATAAAATAAAAACAACAGTAAACATGTTATCACACAGAGATGAGTGTTCCCCATTTAATTAAATATAAAACCTGTCAGAAATGAATGTTTCAAAACCATTAAGTAGACGATTTAATATTTATATTAAATCCCCCCACCGGGCGTGCTCAGTTATACCTCTGTGTGAGTGAAAGCAGTGATGGGCATCCCTGGGATCCGGCTGTGTTCCAAGTGTCCATGTTGCGGTGTATCAATGACTTGGTACAGGAAGTTCATCCCTGAGAAGTGATGATTGGCGACCTTGATGATGTCAGAGGTCAGTGGCAGGGACGACCCCTCATCAAGGGTCAGATCAGACACCTACAGAATCCACCAATAGATTGTTGGTTGGTCACATAGACATTGACTAACTCATCAATCGATTCCACCTTTGTGTAAAGTGGAACCGATTGATCATTTGTTATCTAACATACTGTACATTCTGTACCTGTAGAGGCAGCAGGATGGGGATGATATCAATCTCCAGCCTGATAGGTCCGACCTTTGTGACCCCATTTGTTGCCTCCAGCAATACAGAGTCGTTGGTACTTCCTGCAGCCTGCTGATGGTAAATGACCAATCCTTGGTTGACGTCCTCCTGGGTGAAGGAGTTTGTTGCCTGCTCTCTGATGCTCTGCATGGAGGAATGGAGCAGACAAGCCAATCAAGTCCTGTTTCTGTGTGAACCTTTGTGGCAATTTAAAGCTGAAATGTGCAACTTTTGGGGCCAGTTATGTTCTTACTTAATGGATCAAAGTGAAGAGTGACAGAAACTATCAAAACTGGAGTGGATAAAGTGATTGAATGTGAAATAATTTCACTTATAGTGAAACCACAATAAATACTTGATTTGCCTTTTTAATCTCTTTTTGGTTTGCTTTCATTAAAACACCTGAATATGTGGTTTTAAAATTTTAGTCTCTATAAGATTAAACATTCACAACTAAACAAGCAAAGGTTAGAGTTTGTTAGTTAGGTTAAAGCCTACTAAGTAAATATTTAGCGTTAAACAGTTAAAAACAAATTTCCTTTATCTGGACTGTGTGGGTGTGGTTTGACCCCCACGTTTTGATTTTAAGTTGCTAAACTCTGAAATATGGGACTTCACATTTTTCCAATTGAGCCCTACCCGCTTCAAACATAACAAGTAAAGCGAGGACAAAAAACTGAAATGCAGAAATCTCCTTCACATATAACCAAAAGTTATATGCTTTTGTGAAGTCTGCTTTAAACCTAGACAAAAGCTGGGTTAATTGTTGGCTGTAAAACTGGCTTTACTTGATAGAGGTGCTGCTGTTCTCCATTGTTGTTCTGGTGCATGTGGCTGGGGGGAAACCTCTGAAGGAAGCCCAGAGTGGGAGGACTTTGGACATTAAAAACTATCTCTGCAGGCCGGCTGTCCTCATGAACTACCTGTTCAAACAAAACAGTACATATTTTCAGAAAACATGGAAATTATATAGTACCTATGTATGCTAGAAGATGAGGAAGTCCGGCATGCAAAACTACAACAATGACATTAAACTATGACATTAATAAACTTTGAAAGATCACAGTAGTGATGTACTACAGGTGGGCACCTGGCATGGAAACAAAATAAATATTGCAATGAACATGCAATGAGCATGCGAGTTTGTTGTTTGTTGAGTTTTGTCATTTCTCAAGGGATGTATTTCAAAATAATTCTGGAAGAAATCTGAATTGAGCTTAAGCGTTAACTCTCTGATCAGAAAGCAGTCTGTTACATACTGTACATAAAATCCCTGCAATTTAGTCACAGTTACAGACAATAAACAATAAATCTTGATATTTTGCCAAGTCAAATACTGAGTAACTTCTGCAATATCAGAAACAAATACAGGAAAGTGACCACCTGGTTAAGTAATCATTTAGTCATATACTACGTTATGGTTATTGGCTTACCTCTATGTGCTCCCTGCTTATGGAGACATTCTGTCCCTCCACCACCACCACTAGACGGTTACTTATGACCGTTGGCGGCCTCTGGTGACTCTCCAGGTAGATCTTTACTGGCACTCCGATGTCCAGATGTACCTCCCTCCTCCCTCTGTCCAGTCGACTCTCTGTGCTCTTCTCCCTTGCTCTTGCCGTAACATTGAACCAATCTGACAATTCATGGCTGCCGTCGTGGTGATACGCCAGGCGCCCCTCCACCAAATCTTGCTGGGTGAATGCTGAAATTGCATCTGCTTCTGTTACAGTCTCACGTTCACCACCGTTAAAGCAGAGCACACCGTGTTTAGGTGGAAGGAAGACCTCAAATGTCACTTCCCGTGGGTCTCGGATGTCAAGGTTGCTAAAGATGCTGAGGTTAGCAGAGGTCAAGGCTGTGATCCCACCTCGCTGCACTGTGAGGCCTGTGTTGTTCTCAGCCTGAAGGTAAGGATCCTGAGCAATCACCTGCACCAGGCAGTTGCACAACAGAGACAGAAATGAATTATTTATAGCAGTGGTCAGGAACATGTTACCAACATCTCTAGGCTTACTTATCACACTAAAAATGATATTTAATTAAATACAATATTTAATTAGCAGCAAATAATTTGTAGAAAAAGCTATAAAAACATTTAAGGTAAACCACCAACACACTACCCATACCCATTTTGCTTGCCTTCTCTTGTTATGATTTTACATGTTTGAATATTTCTTTATTTCAACATTCAATCAACATGCGGTCAATGGACATAATTTAAAAACTAGCCTCTTGGCTAACATTGGCACTTTATAGTTTCCCCTGTAAAATATAAACAACTAAATAAATTAAACTGTAAAATACATAGAGTGTGAAGACATAATCACCTCCAGCAGTGTTGAAACATAATGTTTCCCATCTGATACGAAAAGCACAAAACGTCCGAAACTCACCCCTCTGTGGACAAACAACACCTTTTTCTGAGAGGAGAGAAAAGACGAGGGAGTGATGACAGAAGAGGAAAAGGGATCAGCGGGCTTTACAATGAAAAAACATTTACAAACTGAAGAAACACCAGTATTACTTGTTAAGTACAACAGAGTATATACTGGTCAAAGGCAGCTGGATTTGCTGTTTAAAGTCATTGTCAGATCTTCAAACTCCAGTACCCATCTCTCCACACTAACAATGGAACTGGGGGGCTGCCTCCTACAATTTTTGCAACTTTCCAAAATCAATAATCTGACAGGCAATCCCACTTGTTGCACAGGTGAGAAACAGACTATCTGAAAGTGTGTGCTACATTTCATCATGTCACATCCCTTTGTATTACATCAAAATTTTCGCACCAACTCTGAGTGTAGTCATTTGTAACAATGTAACAATTGTACATGTTTGCCTTTTTGTGTGGTTGGGCAGCGTTTCCTGCAAACTAGTTTACTCATTGAAGAGGCTTCACCATTTCTACTGGGAAGTTGCAAGGCTTTTAAACCTTTTTTGCATCAGTCATACGTTGAGGATCACATGAGGATCGTTGACATCATGGCACAGAAACGTAGGAGCAAATCCATATACCTTTTTAATGATTGTAAATATTCTTCCACCTGGACGAGCAAGAATGTATGATTGTGCAAACCTGCTCGAGGTCCCGCTGTGTGAACTCGTACAGCTTGTGACTGGTATCAGTGGCTAGCACCAGCTCCCCCATGGGAATCCCCCTCCGTGTGTACACCAACCAACTGTCCTGAAAGTCAGAGTCATCGTCCTGATAACAAAGGTCATTTAATGTCACCAATCTCTGCCCATCGCGGGCCACATGAAAAACTTTATCAACAACCCTGACAGGTCTCTGATCATTGACGAGCTGCACAGAGATATTGAAGGTGTGTTCGGCTGTGTTTCTGTCCTCCTTCTTGCTGGTGTGTTTGTGCAGTTTATAAACCACAAGTTGAAAAGTGAAGGAATCCTGCTTGGTCTCGCTGTCATCGTGAACATACATGATCCTCTCCTTAATGATATCCTGATTCGTGAATGTCACAACGTTGTCATTAATGGAAGTTGAGTTGGAAAGGTTGATCTTCCTTATCTGCCCATGCCTTGGGCTCACCGTAATGTTGTAGTGGACCTCTCGGTTACTTGCTGTGTGCGTAAACAAGATATCTTTGTTGATGACTTTACTTCCTCCTTCCAGGATTGAAAGTCCTTTGTTTACAACATCGATGGCGCTTGACTCGGCTTTGATGTTGATTCTGAAGTCGGAACTTGTGGAGTTGGCATGTGTTGAAAACACCTGAAAGCTGAATGTGTCTCTTGTGTCATCGTGCAGCCTGTTGAGCAGCCCGTACTTCACCAAACCATCCGTGATGTTCTTTTGACTGAAGGTTGAGTTCCTTTGTAGAACTCTGTGGTTTAGGAATAGCTGCCCTTTCTTTGGCACTGTTAGGAGCCTGAAGTAGAGGTCGCTCTCATTGAGTTTAACGCCCTTAGAAATCACATGCAGATCCTCTGGAGTGACAGCAGCAGTCTGAACACCGTTGACCTCCATCTTGCTGCGTGTGACTTTGAAGTGGATCCAGCGTACCATGATGAGGAATTTAACTTCCTCGGTAGCCAAGGAACCAATGCTGATTTTACATTTGAAGTGGTCAGTGATGTTGTTCTGCTTCTGAAGGCCATGGAAAGTGCTGACGTATCGGATCCGTTCTTTTTCCAGGAGTTTCTGAGAGAAGGAAGTAGTTGTTCTCCAGTCACCGCTTGAGTGCAACCTCTGGAGCTCACCATACAGTGGCGGCTCTGTAACGTCATAGCGGATATCTACTGCCTGATCAGCCACATTAACTTGTACTGCAAGTTGAACGTTTGTGATGAAGGAAGCCCCGCCTTGGTTCACCTCAAGTCCAGTGTTATTCACCAGTTCATGTTTGAGTGCCACTGCCATAATTCTCAAAACTACTGTGTTGCTCATCTGTGGAAAGGACAGGGAGGTGAGGATAGGAGATGAGATGAAAGAGGAAACAAGGGAGGAGAGGAGATTAGATAAACAGGAGCAGATGATTAATTAAGCCTATATAAAATAATGGCAACATATAAAATGCGTGTGCATTAAAACAATCATGCTAATGGCTCTGGGAGGCTGTATTGTGCTTTAAGCTAAATGCTAAGATGAGCTAACATGCTCATAATGACAAAGTGCAGATATACTGAAGTTTACCTTTTTCGCATACTAACATTTGCTAATTAGCACTTACTTTACATTACTTACCTTCATCCCATCGCTGACCCTGAGGGCCAGCCTGGAGGTGGGGACCCCAGTGTGGACAAAGCTGATCTTACCCTCCTCCAGATCATTCAGGGAGAACAAGTTAATAGCCCTGGAAGATGGATGCATTGATGTTAACTTCCATGTTCTGTTTTGTTCGGTTTTTGACTGCTCATTTGTCTGACGCTACAAAAGGAGATTGACAGTCAGGATCGGCTACAGAATTATACGGCGGTCAAACTAATCACTTTGTTTAATTATCAGAATAAAATAAAAAATAATTGCCTATGTAGCTATTACATTTACTCTACCTAAATAATGGACTATTGCCTTGGAATAGTGGAAATGTCTCTATTTCTGAATGTCATAACCACGCGTTGAAAAGGGAGACAAAAGTACTGCACTGCAGGTTTGACACATCTAGTAGCAGCTAGCATTAATTTTGGCTGTGTAGCCAGGGGCAACCATACGGTACAACAAGGTGACAAAAGTGGCTTAGAGTGGAATGTGTGACACACAAATTCCGTATCAAAATCTGCCACAGATGTGTAAAATAACAATTTTACAAAACTTTACTAGCACAAAGAAATATCAGTTATTTTGTAGTTAGGGACAGATTCAAGAAGCAGTTACAGAGAGCCACATGCTATGATAAGCTGTTGTTCCACATTCATTTCAGTGTATTTTTACATAGAATATTTTGTATGATCTGATGATTTTAGTGTGTCTTTGAAATATGTTTTGTTAAAGCTTCCATACAGTATAAGTATATAAATGTAAAGCAACTTGCTTTACACTATGAAGCTCTATGATTGCTTATAAGAAGATTTGGAGGCACTGTAAAGCCTCAGAAGCCGTAGCACAAACCTGGTGGGGTAATCCTGGTGCTCAAGATGTCCGGCCTCAGTGTTGAGGTTTCCCAGGGAGCTGAACACCAGCTCTGCAGGACTGCTGTCAGGGTCTGACACTCTCAGCACATCTGTTGTCAGCTGGGGACATTGTGGTTGTATTCATTTTTATTTTCTACTATTCACACATGTATACATACCATCCAGGCATTCTGATGTACTTACCACTCGTTTGGACTTCTCCACTAGAGTGAAAAGATTTCCTTCCGGCAGGCTAAGCACAGGTGCATCATTAACAGGACTGATGCTGATATCAAACCGGTGCAGGCGGTTGCCTTTCAGAAACGCAGGAAGCTCCTTTTTACTACTGGAGAAGACTGAAAACATGAAAAAGTCCTGCTGGTCCTCTGACCCACTGTGAACATACATCACCCTGCCCTGCCACAGGTCCAGCATACTGAATGTCCGGTCGACTTCTTCTGCTCCTATTGTGATAGTCCTCTCCTGCCCCTTGTCCAGCATCCCATCAGGGTCTGGACTGAGGTCCACCCGGAGCTGGCCATGTACAGGCTGACCCTCAATGCGGAACATCAACTGGGATGGATGAATGCCCAGTTTCCGAAAATCCAGATTCACCTGAAAGAGAGTGCAAATAGGAACTGACTTATACACAGTGCTATCATGTGGAAACTACATAACTCCAGTTTATTTTCACTGACATGTTGTATAAGAAACCTGTCAAATAACTAAAAGTGAAAACTAGAAGCACAGCAGTAGGAGAAAACCAGTCCTACCCTCATGTGTTTGGGTTCCAGTGGTGCTCGGCTTCCCTCCGCTACCTCTAGTTTTCTCAGCAACAAAAAGTTTGGGTTCTTTTTATTGTTGGTAATCGGATGTATGGTTGTAACATCAAACTCGGGATGATCTGTTGGGCTGATGGAGGTTACTGCATCTGGAGCTTTCCCTGTCTTACAGCCCACAGTAATGTCCTTAGTGATGGCAGCTTGAGGTAGGCCCGTGATTTGAGTGTTCACCCTAATTTTTCGGAGGCAGCCTTTAAATGAGCCTCCTCGCCCAGCTAGTTGCCCCCCAGGCACAGCGGACAGTAGCCCAGCTCGCCTTGCCTCTCCCCGAGCTTCTTCGTTCAGCCCACCCAGGAAGAGAGGCCCCTTGAGCTGAATAACCTGGAACTGCAGACTCAGGTTGGCCTTGACTATTTCTTCACCCACCTTCAGCTGGACGACATGGGGCTGCAGGTGCAGCTGGATGGGGTACCAGGTGTGGTTGCTGCGGACATGTGTCAGAGAACGCAACTCAGTCTTACTCCCCTCTTCATTTCCTATCGTTACCACAAGATGACCATCTCTGATTTCTATTGCAACAAACCGTCCCTGGTTGCCAGAGCTATACAGGATCATGCCATCTTCTTCTCTTGCAGAGGGGTGTAATTCACATTCAAACACTCCCTCCTGTGGCACATCCCATGGTGGGAGAGAGATAAAGGCTTTAGAGCTGAAAAAACTGACAGAATCTTCTTCTGTTGCAGAAAACTGTGGACTACAACCCAAAGATACCTCATGGATGCTCTTGTACCCAGAATAAGGCCTTAGGCTGGACAGCAGGTTATGTTCATTGAATACAACTTCATCTAAGCAACCTCTAAACCCGCTGGAGATGTTGAGAAGGTTTGGGTGGTTTAGTCCGGTTGCTCCACCAACAAAAAGCCCATACTCGACACTGAGCTCCAGATCTGGTCCTGGCATACTAAGGCTGGTATGAGAGTTTCGGTCAACAGTCATGTTGACATTATGGTGATCATGGGTCAGCTCCATGGAGTGCCACGCCAGGTCGCTAAGATGAATGCTTTTTTCTGAGCGTAGTGAACGCTCACCTGAACCCAGGTCCAGACGTACCTGAGGAATGAAGGCGTAGGAGAGGAGGGGAAAAGTGAGGAAAGGAGTGATAAAAGGTGATAACCAAGACACACAAATCTTTCTAATATCTGTTTGTATGCCACAACAAGAGTTGCAGGATAAAAAGGAAATACACATAAAAGCATGCATAGCATGATGATGAGATGGTGAGTGTGCACAAAGAATCAAAATCAAGGCAGTTATCAACTGTAGATTAAAGGATTTATTCACAAAGTATTTCATGAGCAGTTCCTTGTCATGTACTTGGAGTTTTCATTAAACTATTGCGGTCTTCTCTTCTAGCCTGGGTCATGAAGAAACATGTTCTGAAATGAAGCCAGTGCCAGGGGGTTATTTTTCTCTCTGTGAGAGCAATCTGACACCAAGCTGTGTGTGTTTAGACTTCTCACTTACTCTCCTCAAGATGGTAAACGCCAATACATAAGAGCTACAATGGCCTAAGGGACAAATATTTTCTCTTGGTTTCAAAGTGTGAGGAATCCTTATGTGAGAGCTTCTGGTAAGGTTTCACTCTAACTCATTTGTAATCAAATTGCCAAAATCCAAATGTTTTTTCCTTGGCCAAAAGACAAACTGATAAATGTCATGTCATAACTTTTTTTTTCTTTAAAACGAATAATTGAATCCTTTGTCTTAGTTGATGATAGCCATCCATTTGCTTTTGACAAGTGTGATATTATCCTAATATGTGCTTTAGCCTACCTGCAGTCGACCAGAGATCAGCTCCAGCAGCAAGAAGTCTCTGCGTCCAGCTGCCAAAAACAGCAGCCCCGCCTGACTGGAGGTTCGAAATCGTACATGGAGAATCGTCTGAATCGATGTTTCCACTGTCCGCAAGTGAATATAGCCATCACCGTAGAGCGACACTGCAACAATGAAAAAGGAGACAGATGAGAAGTCCATAAAGGTGTACTTAAAGTTTTTACTGACACAAATAACCAGTTTCAGTATTCCAAAACAATTGTATTAATGTCTTGGCATGCATTAGGTGGCCACTATATCAGAAAAATCTGTGAAACTGAATGCAATCCAATGTCCTTTCAAAAAAGATAACATTGTGAAGCTTATAATGTTAAGACTTTGACAGAAAGGCGCTACTTCAACTCTATGGTAATATTTGAGGCTGTAATTTGTCGTTGCTGATTACATTATATTAAGGTGTTAATTTTGTCCTGTTTTGATTTGCAGCCCAGTCAGAATTATGTTTAGCTCGATTTGAAACAAGGTTTTATCCCCAGGTTCCTTACAAATTAATTAAGTCATTAAAAGGCAAAATTGATTTCATACCGGCATACTTTGATTTTTTATTTAATTATATTTCTCAGTTATATCTGTATACTAAATCTCTACTACCACCCACAAAATGAAATGAAAATTTGGTGACCAAAGGCCTTCTCCCAGTAAAGGTTATTCCATTAATCTGTATTGGCTAGCTTGTCAATATGGTGTCTACTCTGCACTTACCTGCTATCCGAATTCAATTAATGACAACTAATGCATTCTGGAGTGGGTCATCCTGAAATGCTCTAATGCTAATTAGACTTCGCTAGTGACCCAAATGACGCATGCTGGACCTTTAGTTATGCAAACATTTCTCAATGGCAGAGCTACTCTAAAAACACAAATAACACATAACCCCCAAATGTCAACATCATGGTGGTGCTAGAGGAAAAAATAAGGGGGGCTCTAAAATTATTATGATACATTATTTGGGAAAGACGAATGTCTGTACAAATTTTTATGTTGATCCATGTGATAGTGGTGGAGATATTTCAATCTGGACCAAAGTGGGGGACCAACCGGCCAACCACCTGTCCATTGTCAGTCCTAGATTCCATGCTTGTCGTAGCTAAAAATGCATGCATTTTTTCTTTTAGTATGCTTTTGTCCCAGTGCAAAAGGGGTTCAACTGATCAACACTTTCCATTATAGGGTTTTATAATTGTTTCTATAGCCTATGCAATTACAATGTTCTTGCACTTAGAAGTGAGGCTAGTGTACCCACCACACACATCAGTGAATAAAAAAAACGTAAAACAGTCTTGATTTTAATCGAGTTGACCTACAAAGCAATGGCATTGGCAATCTGTCAATTTGTGGAAAGCGTAACCCACAGCAAATAGAGGTCAGAGAGATGTGTGTGTGTTGGATGGGGACACTCTAAAACTCTCTAAAACTCTCTAAACAGTTCAGCAGTATGGAGTGGCAGTGAGACTGAACACAAATAGATCCACTCTATCTTCACTTATCTCAATAAAAATAGCTAATTGGCATGAAAGGGATAAAAAAAGCAGAAGAATTTAATGAATAAATTAGTCACAAAAGCTGCTGTGCACAACTCTACGGTGTAACTACATGAAAGTAGGGCTGGACAATAAAACAATAACAATAATTATTGCGATATAATGTTTTTTCAATAACAATATAAAACATGTTCAGTAAATATTTAATAAATATTTAATAAATAAATATTTCATTTTATTCACTTGAATTATACAGGAATAGGACTTAATTTATTTATTAATGTTTATTTTGTAGAGGAAAATGAAATACTGAAATAAGCTTTTAATTAATTTTGCTAATGCATATTTGTTGACAAAGATTTTATCATAATTGTTCTGAATGTTCTATCACAGATTTGTGAAGTGATCCACTATTTGGCATCAAGTGTTCACCATAAAGAAGAGTTTAAACCACAATTAACCATCAGGTTTCTTTAACTTTAACTCAAGCATCATAAATCAGCCTTTAAACTCAAAATAAATAACGATTTAATACAACAACTTGTTACAGTTTACATGTAGGAAAACTTAAAAAGTTTGTAAAAACATTAAAGACAATGGAAAAATAACCATCTTTCATGTTCTCCTGCATTCCATATTCTTATATATCTCTTCTGTTTTCATTTCATGCATGCATTGGTGTCTTAAAGGCTTATTATTTTATTGCCTTTAAATCCCTTCACAACTCTGATTGGGAAATGCACTGCCTGCAAAAAATAAAGTTTATTATCAAGGCTATTATTATGTGCCATAAGACTGGTCCCAGTGATAAGTACTCAGTCAGCAGGGCGGCCCAGCATGCTGCTGTGCATAAAGCCTATAAGCCCGCTGTCAGTATAACCCATGTCTGTCCATCTATCTATAATCTGCCTCTATGATACCAATGAACATTGGATTATTAGTAATCTGGTCACAGTCACAGACACACTTCGAATGTGAATGCATGTCTTTAATGTGCTGCCATAAGCAGGTATAAATTATCTGAGACAGTGCTGGTATGCTGTAATTCTGGCACATGTAGCAACCTTTGTTTGTAAATATTAATGTTCCAGTGGCAGTTATTTAGATTTGATCTGAAGTGTTCATTGAGAAGTTGTTCACTAACAAAGCTGATCCAGCTCTGAGGTGGCCTTTCAAAACCAAGTGAAGCGTTAAATGAACCCTGATGTGTGTGGATTCAGGAACACTGATAAAACAAATTTTTACACAAAATGAATACTGATTTTGCTGTGCGCAATTAATTATTTTTTAGGGAAGAGCAACAGCTTGTTAATGATGACACTGTTTAGTTGTAATTGTTTTAAGCAAGTTACATCACTCTAATTTTTAATTTTGTAAAACCAAACTTTAGGAGGACATTTGGTGAACAGTGTGGCAACAGATCAAGTGACTACAAACATCCAGCAAAAATATAATCCAGTATACAACAGCATATTGCCATATGTCTACAGACGAAATTAGGCTGGATTAAACATTAAGCTGCCAACTGTCACAGACACATTTTAACTTAATCAAAGGTTGTACGAACAACAATACTTAATTTACAACATTACATTTATCTCCTGCGTCAATTCATTAAAAGGGGATAGGATTAACTTACGACCACAAATTAAAGTTAAATGTTACCTTCGATAAATTTGCACTAGCAACCTCTACAAATTGTATTTCTTCATGTTTCTATTGAGAAAACCTTTTTGCAGCATTGCCAGTTATATTATAGCAATGCAACAAATCATTCAACTGTAAAGTTGTAGCATAAGTATTCCCAGTTTTAAGTTATGCATCACACAATTTTTATTTCATTTCATTTCTCACACACACACACACACA